>JAPMLY010000737.1:0-165978 GCA_026401115.1 Tetraselmis chui
CGCATGCTTGCAGACATATCTTGAGATGACTTGTGTATCTTTTGCCCCGCCTCCGCGTTTCATCAACGGTAGATACACCACAAGCGTCGACAGAGATGCCCTAGGCAAGCGCCACCGACTTGGCGATGTATGCCG
Source organism: Tetraselmis chui (assembly GCA_026401115.1). NCBI lineage: Eukaryota > Viridiplantae > Chlorophyta > Chlorodendrophyceae > Chlorodendrales > Chlorodendraceae > Tetraselmis > Tetraselmis chui. The sequence goes on from JAPMLY010000737.1 coordinate 136, forward strand.
TTACCGTCGGCACCCGTGCCAAGCCACTCCAGCTTGAAATTGGGGAAGTGCGGGAGGTGGGGGCTCTCCGTGAGCGAGCGAGTAGCTCACGCCCCTTGCTTGCGGCTGGCATGCGCGCCCGTCCGTATATTCTTCCATGGACCGCATGTTACTCGACGAGTAAGCCGTCAAGCCCGACGGCCCCAGCAGCCGAACCAACAAAAATTGTTGCGGCACTTGGTGACCCCCACACATTGACACGCATTAGCCGGGCGCAGTCCCGGAATTCAGGTGCCCGTGATTGTGAGCCGAGCCGTTCATGCACCGGGTATGGCTTGACATGCGCATGCGATTCGCGCCCAACAACTGCATAGTCGGTACGTCCGTTGCGTATTTGCCTTGGGAGCACGCGTCGCAATAATTGCGCAAATGATAACCGGGATAGCCCCACTTCGTTTTCGGGTGGCGCATGAGGCGAAAGCCACATGCGCGTATCAACGGTTTCATTGCGGGGCGAGCCCGTCATGATTTTCAACTTTGTCGGCCCTTTCGGGGGCCTAAACGTGCGAACTGCTTTTGCGTTGTTTTGGAATCTGGGTGGTATGGAATGAAATAAGTATAGTATTCTTTACATGTCGCCGACTCGGAAAGTGGGCGAGATGCCGGCTTTGCATTTATAATCCTCTTTTCAATGCAAGTTTTGGATTGTATCTCGTTATCCTCGAAAACATATGCCCCATTTTCTGAGAGCGCCTTTCCATACCACTGCCTCCCCTCCCCCACATGTCGCTACGACACACCAGCCTGCATACATCCGCACACCACCGACGGCGCACGCTTCTCTCGCGCCTCACCAGACAAGGGCATCCTTGAGTATGCATGGCGTTGCCCTTGGTGTCTTTGGTACCCTCACTCGGAGAGTGCGGAAGACACAAATGGTAGTGCATTCAGTATGATCCCGCTTCCTTCAACGCACGTCGCCCACGGACTTGGTTTTTGCGGTTTACTGAAACGCGTCCCACAGAGTGCAAAGCCCGCCAGCATAGCACCTTACCTCCCGGTGTTTTGCTGCCGTGTGGGGTGCGAGCAAAACACAATGGGCTTAGAGTTCGTGCGTCACCATATATATGTGGCTGGGCCCCGTGCTACGTGCCCACTTAGCGACATCTCAAACCTATAAAGCGCAACAACTAAGTCTTCCACGTCTTCGGGCCTTGGGCGTGCATTGCGTGGGGGCGTCGTACCCGGGCGACTGAGTGCGGGTTGTCGACAAAAAGCGATAACGCTCCACGTTCAGTTTTCAACCAAAGTGCTATAGATGGGGCAAATGTACGCAGTTTCCTTAACCCTAAGACAATAAATCACGTTTTCGCGCTGCTTCGTGGCGTGTCATTTTAATGTTTTTAGAGAAAACAATTTGGCCAACGGCCAAAGTCGAGGCGTGCATATGAATTATCATGTGAAATCGTGAAAGCCCCACGTGATTTGGTAACCTGTAGGTCAAATTTGGGGTTTCAACGTAACTTAAACTCGAGTGTTTTTGAATTTGGTTACCGAACTTTTGTCCTTGAGTGTAGTAAGATTCCGAGGTGGCGTAGCTGCGGAGGGACTAAGATACTAGCCAACGACAAGACTGCACATGCTGCAAATCGGTTATTTCATTTTCAGGTCCAGCAGAAGCGGAAGGACAGTGGGTCCCCTCTCCGATAACGTCCAACAATAAATTGCAAATAATGTCTTTGTAATTGTGCGTGCTCGTCTTGTGGCCATGCGAAAATATATCCACTCTATCAAGCAAAGGTCGTGGGGAGCACTACAAATGATGGCCGCAAATGCCGACATTTTGTTGTTTGAATGGTCAAAAGCGGGAACGATCTTGGCCATTTGACGCCCTTCCTTCCGCGTCGATGCGGCGCACTCAAGCGTGTTTCTGTCGGGGGAATATTCTATCTTTCCGCGTTCAGACCACATATCACGCATCGCATACCCAACCAGCCCTACCTTCCATGACCAAGGCTTTGTTCATCACTATGAACATTGGGCGCTTGCTGCTTTAGTTTTTTACCCGCTTGGTAAATGTGCCTTCGATGATGCTATACAAATTAGAAAATAAATTCTTTACAACATTACCGAGATAACGGTTGTTATTTCTGAGCGTTCCCTTAATCTGCCTATCGAGGGGCTTAGGATTAGGGCTTGCGCCGTGAACCACATATTCTAACCCCTCCAATGGCAGTACAACACCGTCAAATTCATACATTACACAGGTTTTGATTCCTTGCATGCTAATATAAAAAATATAATGTGTCGCTAGTCTCCACGATGCGCAGCCTAATCAGCGCCCTCTAGCCTCTGCGAGGGCGCTGATAAGGCTGCGCTAGTCGAGTTTGGCCTACTTGGGATATGCTCCTTTGCGCCTCTCGTCGTGCCATGTCGTCGAAGGACCCGTCTCGATCTACGCATACCCCCGTCCGAGTTGACCGCTGCTCCTCCCGTCGCAGGTCGCCTCTTAGTATAGGCTTTCATGGCCCTCCGGGCGCTAGGAAGGTAAGGAAGTTCATGCTTTAGACGGTGTATCCAGATTTCTCACGTCTTCGGTCCGTCTCCGTCTATTTTCCAACACATGTCTCATCCATTGAATCCGTCCGTACCCCCCCCCTGGTGGTTTACGTCGTCAATGGGTCGTCTTTATGAGCAGTATGCCGTTACAATAACCCTTAGCACCCTGCCTGAGCCAGCCTATCGATAACTCGGTACCGACTGCTGGGGGAGGGGATGGTCGAACGCTTGGGTCGAGGCGCCGTTCCGCAAAATGTGTCGGGTACTCATATATTTAGCCGAAAATCCGCCTTATCGGGTTTTCCCGGCGGCGGTCGATCCTGTGGACCTCCGCCGCCGGACCGTGTCGCTCCTTCGGTTGCGAACCTCCTCCGGCATGCGAGACGTCTAGCCTCCCCTCCTCGGGAGACTCGAGTCTCATATGGATCATTGTCGACCGGAAGCGAGCGCCTTGCCCAATTACTGCTTCCCCGGTTTTCCGCCGCCAACTCCAACGCCCGCCGCCACCTCATATCCGCCCGTACTCTCCCCGACGCCAGCAAAACTCGTGAGATACATGCCCCGTCCTTAATCATGAGTGTAATCAAGGAGTATCCAGCGTTGGACGCCCGCCGGCGGCGTAGTGGCGGCGGCCCCGGAGGGGGTGCGCTCGCATGTCAATTGGCACCTACCTCCACCTTTACGCCGCGGGCGTTGGTAAACATGTAGCCGTGCCATGCCGGGCACGGTAGAGGGCTAAACGAGGTACCATCAGCTGCGATTTGCGTGATCAACAATTGTCGGGAAGCCATGTACGGAGGGTTTTGGAAATCATAATATCCGTACAAAGCAATAAGATCCCCAGTTCGGCCATGGTATGTGTTGGTGGTGTAGACGGGACTAAGATTTTTAGGGAAGTGTGTGCGGGTGGGTGAGTAGCTCCGGCCCCTAGGAGGGGCGAAGCCTCCTATTTGGAGCCGTTTGTGTAGACAAAGATTGCCCAGTCGTGGGCAAGGTCACATGGTAGAAGAAGGTAGTGGTAGTGTGTGCGGTAGGGCGGTGCAAAGACGAGGGGATATAAGTTAGATGGAGGGGAGTCGTAGATGCCGGCATTATGGAGGTTGTATTCATAGGTCAGGGTGGGGTGCGTATTAATCGATGTACACACGGAATGGCATGAAGGGGGATAGAACCGCCGCTTCCCGGAGCCGAGTTGTACGCCTTATCCAAGCACCGCCAAAAGTCGGTACCCGATAGGAACATGTTGTGTATATGAACCCATCGCATCGCATCGCGACTGAGCGGAGAGCACCTATAGCGAACACCTATAGGTGGAGGGCCAAGACTCCCTCGGAGTCTACCGTACAGATGTGTCCATTAATAGTAGTCCTACGGAGGGATATGTAAACACTCCCCCTTAATGGACAAACTCCGGCCGGTGCCCTAGTAAACCCCGCGTAAACGCGGAGGGCCCATAACCTGTTAATCCATGTACACACGTAATGGCATGAAGGGGGATAGAACCGCCGCTTCCCGGAACGGAGCTGTACGCCTTATCCAAGTACCGCCAAAAGTCGGTACCCGATAGGAACATGTTGTGTATATGAACCCATCGCATCGCATCGCGACTGAGCGGCGAACACCTGTAGCGAACATCTGTAGGATGAGGGCCAAGACTCCCCCGGAGTCTAGCGTACTGATGTGTCCATTAGTAGGCCTACGGAGGGATATGTAAACACTCCCCCTTAATGGACAAACTCCGGCCGGTGCCCTAGTAAACCCCGCGTAAACGCGGAGGGCCCATAACATATTAATCCATGTGCACACGGAATGGCATGAAGGGGGATAGAACCGCCGCTTCCCGGAGCCGAGCTGTACGCCTTATCCAAGTACCGCCAAAAGTTGGTACCCGATAGGAACATGTTGTGTATATGAACCCATCACATCGCATCGCGACTGAGCGGCGAACACCTATAGCGAACACATATAGGTGGAGGGCCAAGACTCCCCCGGAGTCTACCGTACAGATGTGTCCATTAATAGTCCTACGGAGGGATATGTAAACACTCCCCCTTAATGGACAAACTCCGGCCGGTGCCCTAGTAAACCCCGCGTAAACGCGGAGGGCCCATAACATATTAATCCATGTGCACACGGAATGGCATGAAGGGGGATAGAACCACCGCTTCCCGGAACGGAGTTGTGCGCCTTATCCAAATACCGCCAAAAGTCGGTACCCGATAGGAACATGTTGTGTATATGAACCCATCGCATCGCATCGCGACTGAGCGGCGAACACCTGTAGCGAACACCTATAGGTGGAGGGCCAAGACTCCCCCGGAGTCTAGCGTACAGATGTGTCCATTAGTAGGCCTACGGAGGGATATGTAAACACTCCCCCTTAATGGACAAACTCCGGCCGGTGCCCTAGTAAACCCCGCGTAAACGCGGAGGGCCCATAACATATTAATCCATGTACACACGGATTGGCATGAAGGGGGATAAAACCGCCGCTTCCCGGAACGGAGCTGTACGCCTTATCCAAGTACCGCCAAAAGTTGGTACCCGATAGGAACATATTGTGTATATGAACCCATCACATCGCATCGCGACTGAGCGGCGAACACGTGTAGCGAACATCTGTAGGATGAGGGCCAAGACTCCCCCGGAGTCTAGCGTACAGATGTGTCCATTAGTAGGCCTACGGAGGGATATGTAAACAGTGCGTGCATGTAGCTGGGGGGGAAGGGGAGGGGGTAGTCAACAATTTGGTCTATAGTTTGTCTCGAATATAGTGAGGGATGGAAGGAGGGGCATGGCGGGGGTGTTGAAAACGAAATATATATATATATTTACGGCCAATTTGGTGCGAAAGGGGGTTGGTCGGCCGGTGTGCTCGTTAAGGGGGGGTGTTTTTGTTGGCTGGGAGGTGGTAGAGGAGGTGTGTAGGGTGAGGAAGTGTATATGTCATGTCGGTAGGGTGTGTAATGAAAGTGTGGGAGGACATGGATAGTGGCTCATGGTGTGTGTGGTTCTAGTCTATGCGCGATGGCTATGGCATATTCCATAGCTCTTCGCATGCATGTATGGTCGTGTTCGGGGCTCGCAAATGTTTGTTCCTTGCCAAGAGAAGGTGGAATTACTATCACTGGAGGAGAAGGTCTTAGTTTTTCTATCTTCCGGTTAGAGGGAGTGATACATGTGTGAGCATAATGATTTATAAAGGGGGTTGGATTAAAGTTCCGCAGCTGTGCTAAAGGCTTTGCGTAGGGCCTCAATGAGGTCCTCCGGGAGGGGCCATTTGTTTTCATGTATCTCGGTTGTGGTTGAGTTGTCTATTTCGGAAGCTGTGCCAACGCGCACAACGAGGCGACAGAATTCTTACTCAAAGGTGAGATCGGTGAGTTCGGGTCGGAACATACGGTAGAGATGTGTGCTGATGCGGTCGAGGGAGAATGTTGTAATTGCTCTCCGTGTATATAGGGAGGCATGTCTTTCAATACTTCTTCTTGGCGCACTGAGCCCCTATCTTCATTTTGCGTTGCAGATAGGTTGTACTGATATTGTTGCATCATTTCATGGCCCGCGGGCTTAGGACTATCTTCCTTCATTCGTTTTTAACTTTTAATGGTTTCCACAACTTTGCCTTTAAATTAAGTCTATTATTCTGGCACATTAACGATATTACAACCATGTAGGGATTTAGACCCCATCCTCAACAAAGCTTGTTGACAGTGCCGATACTTCGTAGTCAATGTGAGGCCATCCACTTTTCGGAATGGGGGAGGCTCAAAAACGTTTTTTTGTGTATATATGTGTGTAAGAGTAAAAACGTATGTACTAGTGGCATGTTTCCTTGCTTGAGGGGTATGTAAACGCATTGTATGTGTGTTTGTGTGTGTGCGCGTGTGTGCGTGTGAGCGTGTGAGCGTGTGTGTGTGTGTGTGTGTGTGTGTGTGTGTGTGTGTGTGTGTGTGTGTGTGTGTGTGTGTGTGTGTGTGTGTGTGTGTGTGTGTGTGTGTGTGTGTTATGAGTGGGGAGGGGCATCAAACTCAACACATCATTGGAATGCGATGCCCTCCAATCATGTCATAATATTCGTTAAACGTAAGGACTCATGGTAATTTTGTCGTAATATTAACGCCCACTCCGTTATCAACAATGCTTTCTTGCCCGCCCCCCCCCCCCCCCCCCCCCCCCCCCCCCGCCGCCTATTTCCATGTTGTCTTACACGTGTCTATTGCTAGTGCTTTTTGTAATTATAAATTCTTACAAGAAAAAGCATTAGAGGCCACCAAGCAAAAGAAGAAGAGAGGAAAAAACATAAGCCCGAGGAATAGGGAGGCATGCCCCAGCGTCAACACTGCCCTTTTGAAAAGCGTCGCGGAGATAGGAACCCAGAGTGCCATGAAAAGCAATAGAAATACGTTGCATCAATTTACGCCGCACATCCCCCACCAAAAAACGCCGAAAAGGAACATAAGTAGTTCGACGAACGAAATGTTGCATACGGACATAGCTGTCAGACCGCAAGGAGCGAGAGTCAGCAGCACCCATGCTCGGGAAGCGACGAACAACCACAAAAATAGCCAAGCGATCAAATTGAAATTGTTCACAACAATACCAGCAAACCGGACCAGCTGCTGTCTATCGGGCCACTCTACCTAGCCATTCATGACTTATGAGCAAGTTGGGCCCGGGTCTTTTCGACCAGGTACACCTATCGACACACCTAGCTTCACTGTGTGTCGACGTTCCTCGGGAGTTAAAAACTGTAAGCAATCACAGCAATTGCCACAGCCCCCCCCCGCCTAAGCAATAACGGCGTAATAATTCTGTAATCAAGAAAAATAGATCTAAAAATAAATACACTTGTCAAGAAATGCAAAACTAAACTGCTGCTCGACCTTAACGACGCACGGCCCGCTCCCACCAAACCGGGGTGCCAACCGACCTAGGCCGGTCGGCGTTCGGGAGGGACGACGGGCCAACCTAATCTAGCTCCCGCGTGACTTCGGTCTTGACGAAGATAGGAGGGGAAAATCTGGCAAAAAAAACCTCCTCACGTGGGCGCTCGTCGATCCCGCCGCCGCATCCCGTAAGCCCCGCCCCAAGGTCGTTGCCGCGTCTACCGACGCGACGGTCCTCTTTGTCGAGGTCCCCCGTCACCTCGAGGGCAGGTGGGGGGGACCGAGACACACAAACATAGAAACAACTGACGCTCATGCCTCCGCGCCTGGATTTTCCCCGCTCATTTCCCCGTTTTTCCCTCCGTATGGTACCCGTGTACCTGTCAGGTAGTCCGATCTGCGTCCTTACCCTCCCCCCTCTGATCGCGCGTCCACCGAGCAGCCTTTGTTGAGCGGGGGCCTCCACGCCCACCCGGGCCAACTCTCTCTATCATCATGTTTTCGGGGTAGTGAGTGTCGATGACGGGGGAGGGGGGGGGGGGGGGGGGGGGGGGGAGGTCACCATTGTCTGATCCGTCGGGGCCGCGGGTGCACCGAAATTAGTCAAAACCCTCCGCACGGGGCTTTCCGGCGGCGCCGACCCGGAGGGTCGTCGTCGCCATTTCGTGTCGCTCCCTCCGTCGCGACCGGCCTCCTTGTCGCCCAAGCTTACTCCTCCCCCCGGGAGATGTAGCTTGTCGACGAAGCGGCTCGCTAGTGAGCGCCCTACCCTTGTGCTGCTCCCCAACTAGCTCGACGCCGGGTACGGACATTAGTTTAGTTTCTGAAAAAGACCTCCGTACATGGGTTTCCGGCAGCGGCTGATCTTGAGGATCGCTGCCGCCTCACGTAGCCGCTCCTCCGCCAGCGACCGTCCACCGGCTTGTGCCATGTCTTGCATCGCCCCCCGGGAAGTTTCGACTGGCACATGGCTGGTAGACGGCTAGCGAGCGCCCTTTCCTGGCGCTGCTTCCCGGTTGGCCACCACCAGCCCCAACACCCGCCTCCCACCGCTGATCCGGCCGTACCCTCCTCGCCATCAAACGCTTATGTAGTACATGCCCCACCCCCTTAAAGTAGGATTGTATTCAGTAGTATCTGACCGCGAAAAACATATCGGACGGGCCGAGCGGAAGATCTTGGCGCTCGTAATGCACGGAAATTGTTTTTTCGGGGCCGGGACGGCAATGCGAAGAATTGAAATGGATGAGAGATACATATATATATATATATATATATATATATTCGAAGCTTCCGATTTACAACGCGATTCCGGGTTAGGTTTTTTCTTCTTTTCTACTTGTTTTCGTTTGGTGGTCTCCGCTCCTTTTTCTTGCTATTTTTTCCGCCGTTGCGCCGCCGGCGGGTGCCCCAAGCGATCAACCAACTCAGCCGCCATCGGCGACAACCGACCCCCATCCTCCATGGCGAAGCGATAGTAGTCGTGCATCGGCTAAACCGGAGGCGTGCCAAGCAAAGCAGAAGTGCGGAGGTCCGCATCAAGTTTGCCATGTTGAGCTGCCAATGCAAGGCTGCGAGGGAGTGGGAGACGAGCACCTATACGAGGAACATTGGTGTTCGTGCGAGCACTTGTAACCGTCACATCAACAACAAGATGACGGTGCGGAGCCATGAAGTCTCACCAAACCACATCCCCATGGCGATCTCGATAAGCTCCCGACCGAATACGGCGGACCTCCAACCGCAAGTCCCGCCCCTTAGCAGCCCCCGCTTCAAGCAGGAGCTCTTCAAGCACGTGGACAATCCGGTCGTGAAGTTGAACGATATACCAAGAGCACGGGCACCGGGGGATATGGTCCATAAGCATAGCGGCTCTAGAGCGCTCACCCGACGTAGAGGTGCCCGATACCGTCGACGAAGATCCAGACCCGCGAGACTCTGAAGGAGCCTCATTGCACCGAGGGCACTTTCGAACATGAGAGGCGCGCTCCGTAGTCAAGTGAAGCACCCGGTGAGTTGCCATCGTATAGCAATCGGATGGCACCTTGAAATTGGACTCATGTGAAGCGAAAAAGAGAGCCAAAGCCCCGCGACCCGTACCCGAAATCACCCTCATATAGTCCGGTGGGGAAGGTCTTCAAAACGCCAAGAGGTCAAGGTAGGCCCGGGCACGAAGAATGCGCGAAATGCCCCGTTGAATGTGGCCCCCGGAATCTCCAAAGCGAGTGAAGTGCTTTTTGTGTATAATTCAAATGTCTACTCCAGTATCAAGGGACTCAAAAGCAACAGCGAACAATATAGCGATGTATAGCAATCGCGTTGTAAATCTCAAGTACTCTTACAACAAAAAGAACAGATGAAAATTCTTACAAGAAAAAGCAGTGGAGGCCACCAAACGAAAAGAGGGAATAACCAATAAGCCCCAGGAACAGAAAGGCATGCTACAGCGTCGATAAGAAATAGCAATTTACCCTAGGGCACGTTTTGCCAAATGTGTCAGCTTGCTTACAATTTGGCCAAAAGACACCCACAGGCAGGGCCTGGGGGTCGATTAGCGCGGGATTATAGGGATGGGTGGGTGGGTTCGCGCGAAGCCTAGATTGGCTGAGCGCGAAAGCAGAGAGTGCCTAGGCTCGTGGCTAGCTACGGCTTATAAGGCCCGGGCTAGCTAGAGCTGACCGTTGGGGAAGTCGTTGGTCGTTGGTTGCGCCTACCTGCTCGGGCAAGGCGGTTGCCCTGCATGTGAGACGCGCCGATATTAACGGTAACAGTAACCGCTAGAGTTACTGTCCCGTACACATGGAATTGGATATGCAAACCTCTAGATTCAAATCAATCTGACCATTTACCCTAGGGCACGTTTTGCCAGTAACCTAAAGCCAAAGGCTTGCACAGCCAAAATTAGTGTTACGGGGGCGACGGAGTGAGCCAGCCGAAGAACCGCCAAGCAGCAGGTGTTGGGCTCATGGTTGGGTCAATATATTTGCCTTCGATCACAGAGCTGTTCTTGGCCCAGCCACCCATATATTTGATTACGGGGAGGGGCGTGTTAGCACTAGCATCCCGTTGCATAGTACTTATGTACAAGGTAGCTATTTGTCATTCTAGTACTTAGTGTTATGCTATTAGCGGTACTCTATTCCCTATTAGTGGCGGTCGGCCGGCCTTGCCGGTGCCTTCGCCGGCCGCCATCTCTCTCCTCTCACTTCTCTAGTCACCACAGCCGGCCCCCTTGTGGGGCCGGCACGACCTCCGTGTAACTATCCGTTCCCAACTCTAACAGGTTATGGGCCCTCCACCAAGTTACACTAGAGAAGAGCGTGTGTAAAGCGCTCGGCGCCACGCTAGTCCTACCTACTCCCACGTAAAAAAGAGTAGAGCGTGTGTAAAGCGCTCGGCGCCACGCTAGTAATTTATCGTCCCACCGACCCCACGCTTCGCCTTCGAGCTGGTTGTCCGCGACTGTCCTACCATCTCCCACGTAAAAAGGAGAAGAGCGTGTGTAAAGCGCCCGGCGCCACGTTCGCCCCACCCATCTTTCAGTCTCACCTAGCCTTTCAGTACTTTAATTAGTACTGTTATTGTTTTTTCCCGAGGCAATGCCGCAACGCTCACCTTACTTAGCGAGGAGCTTAACTTTCCCACGGCGAAAGGAGGGAGTCAACACGAGCGCCCGTCTATGTTTTTGCGTGCCTACACGCCACAAACAACCTTGTTGGTTGTGCTCCTTCCTCGCCGGTCGCTCTCATGCGTCGGCTAATTCCCCCGCGGACAGTTTTTCCCGCTACATGTCAGAATAGTACATTACGCAGTACATTTGGAACTGCTTCATATCGGCAACTCGCCGGTAGCGGCACGTTCTTGTGAGCGCATGTCGCTACACCTACCCGGCCGGAGACACACGCTACAAGCACTACACCTTCTACGAAGATGACACCTTCCTCAACGCAAGCTAGGACGACGTCAAGACCTCGGCTACCTTGAGGGGGGGTGTTAGCACTAGCATCCCGTTGCATAGTACTTATGTACAAGGTAGCTATTTGTCATTCTAGTACTTAGTGTTATGCTATTAGCGGTACTCTATTCCCTATTAGTGGCGGTCGGCCGGCCTTGCCGGTGCCTTCGCCGGCCGCCATCTCTCTCCTCTCACTTCTCTAGTCACCACAGCCGGCCCCCTTGTGGGGCCGGCACGACCTCCGTGTAACTATCCGTTCCCAACTCTAACAGGGCGCGCCGATGCAGTTGGCAGCGGACGCCGCGCCTTTCCGTAGGCTGTGCGATGTCCACTTAAAACCGGCGGGCGCGGACGAGTTTACTGTGAGGAGGGCGAGGGCGAGCCAGGCGGAGAGGGTGGACGCGGCACCCAAATCGGCGGACGGTTCGGAAGGTGAGAAGCTCCAGAAAGCGAGCGGGGGTGGCTTGTTGTAGAATTTAGTGCAGAATGCCGCGCGGTGCTCCGTGTAGTAGTCGAGCAGGTCCGCGTCTCCGCGAGGACTGGGTTGGCGGCCACATAGATAGCGAGAACCGGTTTGTCGCTGGCGTCGCGGCGCTGGTCGCCCTTAGATTTTCGGACGAACAGACAGATTTGTTGCGAGGGTCTGTCGACAATTAGGTCGCCCGTCTGGCAGCGGGCGCCAGTTTCTGCTCGGCAGAAAAAGGTGTAATTGACGCAAATCGCGAGGTAAGCCCTGAAACGTTGCACCTGGGGAAGCGCAGTAGGTGTCCACGGAAGGGTCTGGCGTAGTGTGTCGGCGGCCAGTAATATGGTAAGGGCGACGGGAGCCGGTAACGGGAGGCGCGTGGTGGCGGGGATGAGGCGGTGCTGTAGCATTTCGAGGCCACGTCTGGCGTCCGCCAGTAGGTCGCCCACGGCAATAGGTTGGCGTTGATGGTCTCGAAAGAACTTGTTGACTGCCGAGAAGTAGGGTTGCAGCGAGCCGGCGGCGACCGTGCCGAGCAGGGCTAACCACGCTGTGTAGCGTACCATGGTGGCCGGGGTGGCCTGTAGCGGGGCGATATTTTCATGTGTACAGAAAAAAAAATTGCCGCAGCGCGCTGTCGTAACTCGCGTACGTAGAAAGCGCGAGCGAGTTACTGAGTAGAGCGACCGCCGTAACACCTAGCTTGTCGGTTCCTAGAAGGTCTTGAAAAGTTTCAGCCAGATCGGCGGACCAAGGCGCCGGTGCTGTTTCGAGGCGCAGGCCGTAGCGGGGCGGTCCGATACGCAAAGGCGGCACGCGAGGTACATGAGTATTTAATCGTTCCGGGCGAAGCGCCCGGCCAATCGCTCCGCGTCGGGTGTAGAGCCACGAAGGGGTTAAAGCCGAAAGGCCACAACGCTCCACGCGGGAGGCCCGACCCCTTCGGGCTTGCCGAGCCTGCCGGGAAAGAATAGGTCGCGGGTCGATGGAAAGTGTAAAGTCTCGGTGGCCAACCGAGCGAACGCGTGGTACCATGGTTTGTTTGGCCAGAAGGGCGCGATGACAGTAGCCGCGGCTTGAGCTTGGGCGAGTTTTGCGGCGAGGGCTGGGAGGGCAGACCAGGGGGGGTTGCAGTAGTTGTTCTCGCGGCGCCATGCGTCGTCGGAGAGATGCAGGCTGTCGACGTCCTCGCACAGGGGTCCCGCCAGCGGGCGTTGAAGCGGGGCAGCTGTGCGTTGAGCATAGATGCGAAACGGTCGATTGTGTGAGGTCCCCACCGGCGCTGAAGGTAGGTGAAGATTCGGGGGTTGAGCTGCCAGTCCTCGCAGTCCAACTCGCGGCTTAGTGTGTCGGCCCAGATGTTGGCCGCCGAGCGGATATAGCGTGGCCGGATGCTAATGTCGTTGCTGTCGAGGAGGAACCATAGGCGTCGGAGTTCGGACATCATGACGGGCGATCGTGAGGTTAGCTTGGTGAGGGCGGCGACCACCGCCGTGTTGTCCTCGTGTAGGAGGAATTGCCGGCCTCGGAGCTGTGGTAGGAAAGATTCCACCGCGTGTCGCACCGCTCGAAGTTCCTTCCACGTAATGTGTTGATGGCGGTCGGTAGCGGTCCAAAAACCGCGGGCTTGGTAGTTGGAGTCCTCGTTTAGAACGGCACCCCAACCGTAGTTGCTTGAGTCGGCGTGGAGGTAGGCGATCTCGATTGGCTTGTAGATCGACCGGCCGTTGTGTTGCGTGGGAACCGTGCGCCACCACTCGAGGTCCCGGCGTAGTTGGTGGGTGAGGCGGACGCGTCCCCCCCACCCAACCCGTGTGGCTAACACGTTGTGGAGCTCGCGCAAAAAGAAGCGTGCGGGGGCGATGGCGAGGTAGAGGAAGTGAGCCTTCCCGGCGAACGCCGCTAGCTGTCGTGCGGGCAGCCACCGGGCGTTAGACGCAGCTCGCCCGAGCAGGGATGAGGCTTGTTGCGCGAGCTGTTGAAGTTTCGCGGAAGGGGCGCGAAACATTCCGTGATGGAGGTCCACCGTTATTAAGCCCAAATGGTCGCCCACTTGAGTAGGTGTCCAAACGCCTTTTTTGGGGTTGCGTTCGAGGCCGAGGCTGTCGAGCAGGGCTTGGACGCGTTGTCGGAGTAGTAGGGCGTCCTCGTAAGAGTCGGCCAAAAATAGGAAGTCGTCCATGTAGGGGAGGAGTCGGGTCCCACGCCATCGTGCGTTTCGGAGAAAGCGGTTGGTAGGTCGGCGACTGTGGGGAGGCATAGCCGCTGACACGGGAGGCGGGGGGCGACGTAGGTGGTTTGTGAACACCTGTGTGAGCTTGCAAAAGTAGTAAGCCGAGCCCGACCAGCCCATTGTAAGGCATGCGAGGCGCCATAGCGTGCCGCGGTAGTTTACCGTGAAGTAGTCTCGCTCTTCCTCCCGGATGCCAAGGGTGTAGTACCCGTCGGCGAGGTCGAGGGAGACGAAGTAGTCGCCCGGACGCGAGAGGTGACGTAGGTGCTTGAGCGTCTCGCACGTCATGTTGAAAGTCGAGCAATAACGGTTGAGTTCTCGAAGGTCGATAATCAAACGCCATTGGTTGCATCCGGGCTTTGGGACCAAAAACATCCGGGAAACGTAGCGAGGGTTGTCCGCTCGCTCCCAAGCACCGCAAGCCTCGAAGCGGGGGAGCTCCGAGTTTAAAAACTCGAGTTGGGCCGGTGTCGCGTCTAGCATAGAGATGCCGTGGTTGAAGGGCTTGGGGCGTAGGCCGTGTTTGAACTTTACCCGGACGCCATGGCGGATCCAACTTAGGACTTGGCCGCTCGCGCCGATGCGCTCCCACTCCCGCCATCTTCGACGTACGCGGTGGCGCATGAAGGAAGATGTCGGGGAGCATGAATCGGCGCGGCGGGCCACACCGTCATTTCTTGGCCGGGGGTTTAGCCGAATCGGTCGGCTTGAGCGGAGGGGTAGCGCGGGCGGCTGCGGCCGCTGTTGCGGCGGCTTTGCGTTTGTCGGCGGCGGCCTTGCGGGCTCGCGCGTCGGGGCCGGTAGGCTTGTCCGGTGTGACTTTAGCGAAGGCGGCTCCGGCGGCTGCCTTGCTGGCGGCGTGTAGGCTGACTTCCAGCGTGCGGTCGACGAACGCTTGGCGGAGCGCATCCAATGGGCCGGAGACCGCGGTAGGGCGCAGTCGGCAGAAACGCTCGTGGGCCAATTCGGCAAAGACGCGGTCCGCATCCGTGCTCGTTTGTCCGCCCTTGGTGAGGCGGAGGAAGCCCAATCGAGTACGGGCGGCCTCCTCCGTCGCTGTGTGGGTGCGATGACCCGCTCGGATGAGGGCCATCGCTGCCGCCTGCTCTGTCGGTAGAGGTGGGCCGTGCGACAGCGTGTCCAAAGCCTCGCCAGTTGCCGCGTTGGCGCAACTGTCGAAGAAGGCATAGCACCCGATGTGTAGGTACTCGTCGTACGCCGCTTGGGTGCGTTTGTCGCTTAGAGCTCGGGCGGTGTCGTCCTCGACGTCGCGAGGCGGACGTTCGAGGCCGGCCGGGATGACTTCGCCGTAATAGGTGAAGTCGACGAAATCGGCCGCGGAGGGGTCGGGTTCGTCGTCAAGCATGTCGATAGGTGGCTAAGGGGCCGCTTTACCACCCTCCGTCGCTGTCGCGTCGGCGGGAATGGACTGTTGTTGATCAGTAGTAGCAAATGTAGCTGTCGTTTGCTGGAGCTGGGCGAGTAAGGCAGCGTTAGCCGCCAAAAACTGCTCAGTAATCCGTTGTTCCGATGCCAAAACTGCCGTACGAATCTGTTCGGCTGTGCGTTGTTCGAGTGAGGTAGCGTGAGGGTCGCCCGCTGCGGCGGATGTCGACTGCTCAGGCTGCATGTTGTGGAACCGCGTAGCTGAACGAGGGGAAGTGTCGCGTGACGCTCGAGTGCGCATGGGACGAAAAGGTAAAACTGAGACCCTGCTCGACTACGAGAGTCGAGACTGCATTCGCGCGAAGCCTAGATTGGCTGAGCGCGAAAGCAGAGAGTGCCTAGGCTCGTGGCTAGCTACGGCTTATAAGGCACGGGCTAGCTAGAGCTGACCGTTGGGGAAGTCGTTGGTCGTTGGTTGCGCCTAACTGCTCGGGCAAGGCGGTTGCCCTGCAGGTGAGACGCGCCGATATTAACGGCAACAGTAACCGCTAGAGTTACTGTCCCGTACACATGGAATTGGATATGCAAACCTCTAGATTCAAATCAATCTGACCAGAATAAAAGGAGCGGAGACCACCAAACGAAAACAAGTAGAAATGAAGAAAAAACCTTAGTCGGAATCGCGTTGTAAATCGGAATCTTCGATTATATATATTGTCTATTTGTGCAAGGGGTCACATGTGACCCCTTACATATGTCAGGGGTCACATGTGACCCCTTACAGAATTCGCTTTTTATTTAAGGAATATTTGGCATGATGCTAAGCTCCACCATATATTGTTAAACTAGACAGTTTTCCGGTTCGGGCAAAAAATCCCTATTGAAATTGGTGGGAGTGTGGCGGAGTAATGCGCACTGGAACACGTGCTTGTCGGGTGGGTTTCAGTTACTCCGACCGCGGCGTACAGTCACTTTTCAGGTAATCACCGTGCGGGCGAAAGTCTACCGTGCTGCTTTCGGGCGTAGAAGTGGAAGCAATATAGACAATATATACAATCCATTTCAATTCAAATTTCAATAAAACAGACAATATATATGTTAAACCCCAAGTGTAAACTGCGACAGTGTATACATCATACGTACAATGTATATACTGTCTAGCACTTGAGACGGTATATACACTGTACGCCTTTTTGTGTACAGTGTATACACTGTCTCGCAATATTTCAGACAGTGTATATACTGTCTAGGACTTGAGACAGTGTATACACTGTACGTCAAAATAACGGACAGTGTATACACTGTACACACCGCTACCCCTCTGCTACGTACAATATGGAAACTTGCTGAATGAGAGGCAAAACCCCGTTTTATCGGAGGTTTTTCCCCGTGCGCGGGAGCGCCGCACAAATCTGCAGGATCTGCCTCCGTCATTTTCATTATCGCTAAGATTAGCGCTAAATTGCTATTATTTGTTCGCCACCGCCCATCGCTACTGCGCAGAGTCACCGACCGCTGATGCTGTCGCCATTTCGCAGTATCACCACTCCGATCAGCGCACGTACGCACGACCGACAGCCACCACGGGCGCGGGGCGGACAGTTTGAATTAAAAATATGTACCGGCGGATAGGTTATCGTGCCGCCGACACAGCGTGAGTGGCGCGTCAGAGTCGGCGGGGGGCTCGGAGGGCGGCGAGGTGGGCCGCAGCGCCCAAGCGGCGGGCAGCGGGAATAATACAGGTGTGGGCACCAACGCCGACCCCGTCGCCACCCTGCGAGGCAAATACATATAAAGACAGAGGGGCAGACGGGTAGAGAGAAACATACGTACATACATATAGAGAGAGGGAGAGAGCGAGTGCGACACACATACACATAAAAAGAGAGGGGGAGAGAGAGAGAGAGCGAGACTAACAGACACGCATGAATACTACACAAAATGAAAGACACAACACATACACGTGAACACATGCACGCAATTGCGCGGAAATACAGGAACGACGACATATATCAAATGAGACACACACGGACACGGACACACACACACACACACACACACACACACACACACACACACACACACACATAGGCAAACTCTCACTCACACACACACACACACACACACACACACACACACACACACACACACACACACATGGGCACAAGTATGTACACACATACGAAATCTAGAGAGGGATACACAAACACAAACCCTGAGAACAAGACACGCTCACATACATACAAACGTACGCACAAGAACAGAAAGTGAGAGGGGGAGAGAGAGAGAGAGAGAGAGAGAGATAAACTTACAGACACGCATAAATACTTAACACAATGACAGACACATCACATACACGTGTACACACACAAACAATTGCGTGCACATACAGACACGAAGATATTTATAAAATGAGACACACACGCACACAAACACAGACACACACACACACACACATAGGCACAAAAATTCACACAGATACGGAATATGGACGAATACACAAACACAAAAGGGACGGCGATAATGGTCACGAATTGGAGCAAGGGGGTATTGATGAGGAGGAGGGCGGTGGTGGTGAGGGTGAAACGGAGATACACGCACACACACACACACACACACACACACACACACACACACACACACAACCCCTGAGAATTGGAAGAATCGGCAAATTGGATGACATTCTCGAACACACGCAAACGTCAACGTAGGGAGTGAGATAGGGGGAGAGAGGGGAAGGAGGGGAGGGAGAGTGAGAGAGTGTGAGAGGGGGAGAGCACGGAGGCGGAGACAAGCATGCCGGCGACGCTCATGCCCAAGGTGCCCAGCGTGACGCGCACGACGTCGAGCGCGACGGTAGAGGAGGCGGCGATGGCGGCGCTGGGGAGTACCGCGTCGTAGCAAATACAGATGATGATATAGAGGGTGGCGCAGGTGGAGATGGAGACCATGACGCTGCGGCTAAAGGCGGGGTGGATGTAGTCGCGGTCGCCCTTTGCTCTGGGCATCATCGGCGCCAGCTCCGCGTGAACCTACCCAGGTAAGCCCCCTGAAGGTTTATAGCCCGTATATGGAGAAGGAAAAGGAAGAGGGGGGGAGAGGGGGGGAGAGGCGAGGGTGAAAGGGGAGCAACATACCAACGAAGAGCTAAACGCAAGAACACCAGCAAAAAGCCAAATGAGCAGCGACAGGCCGGTGCCGCCAGCGTGCTGCATCATCTGACGAGGCGAAGCGAAGATTCTACTGCTCAACTGTGCAGGGTGGCAATATGGGGTGGTCATGAAAAATTGAAATAAATGAGAGTGTAATGAGTAAAATTATCTTTAAGAATATTAGTGAAACAGACACGCACAAAAGCAATGTCTTCCTCTCTAGATTCACACACTGCGCGCGCGTGTGTGTGTGTGTGTGTGTGTGTGTGTGTGTGTGTGTGTGTGTGTGTGTGTGTGTGTGTGTGTGTGAGTGAGAGTTTGCCTATGTGTGTGTGTGTGTGTGTGTGTGTGTGTGTGTGTGTGTGTGTGTGTGTGTGTGTCCGTGTCCGTGTGTGTCTCATTTGATATATGTCGTCGTTCCTGTATTTCCGCGCAATTGCGTGCATGTGTTCACGTGTATGTGTTGTGTCTTTCATTTTGTGTAGTATTCATGCGTGTCTGTTAGTCTCGCTCTCTCTCTCTCTCCCCCTCTCTTTTTATGTGTATGTGTGTCGCACTCGCTCTCTCCCTCTCTCTATATGTATGTACGTATGTTTCTCTCTACCCGTCTGCCCCTCTGTCTTTATATGTATTTGCCTCGCAGGGTGGCGACGGGGTCGGCGTTGGTGCCCACACCTGTATTATTCCCGCTGCCCGCCGCTTGGGCGCTGCGGCCCACCTCGCCGCCCTCCGAGCCCCCCGCCGACTCTGACGCGCCACTCACGCTGTGTCGGCGGCACGATAACCTATCCGCCGGTACATATTTTTAATTCAAACTGTCCGCCCCGCGCCCGTGGTGGCTGTCGGTCGTGCGTACGTGCGCTGATCGGAGTGGTGATACTGCGAAATGGCGACAGCATCAGCGGTCGGTGACTCTGCGCAGTAGCGATGGGCGGTGGCGAACAAATAATAGCAATTTAGCGCTAATCTTAGCGATAATGAAAATGACGGAGGCAGATCCTGCAGATTTGTGCGGCGCTCCCGCGCACGGGGAAAAACCTCCGATAAAACGGGGTTTTGCCTCTCATTCAGCAAGTTTCCATATTGTACGTAGCAGAGGGGTAGCGGTGTGTACAGTGTATACACTGTCCGTTATTTTGACGTACAGTGTATACACTGTCTCAAGTCCTAGACAGTATATACACTGTCTGAAATATTGCGAGACAGTGTATACACTGTACACAAAAAGGCGTACAGTGTATATACCGTCTCAAGTGCTAGACAGTATATACATTGTACGTATGATGTATACACTGTCGCAGTTTACACTTGGGGTTTAACATATACAATCCATTTCAATTCTTCGCATTGCCGTACAGGTACCCGTAAGTCCATGACACTATAATAATGCCCGGCGCGGAGTGGGCGGGTTTAAATTGGAGACTGCCGGCGATATCGACAGTCACTGCCGGGAATAAATTCATCTTGCTACGTAAGAGTAGATAAGGCGAGGCACGGTGACGGGTCACCTCACACGCTGTGGGCGGGGGTAGTAAATGAACGCAAGCAGAGAAGACCCACCCTGGCGGGCGTCGTCCCGGTCCATTTACAGCAGTGCGGGTAGTTTATAAGCCCGTTTGATATATATTTTCTGATGATTGCATCAGTGTGCAGTGCTACTTGTAGCACGCCGAAGGGTGTAACACCCGAAGCGGTGAAGAGATTGTATATATTGCGACGCCAGCTGGACAGATGTTCGGCAGCTTCTAAGGAAACTCAGCACCACAAGGCTGCTCGTCGCCGCTACCGTAAAACGGTCGCGAGTGCATCATTCACAGCTCTGGTAGAGTGTGATGCCTTAGTGCCTGTCTCAGCAGAGCAATGCCTGCGGAACTGGATAGCCGAAGCCGGAGGGTTTGTACACGAGGGGATCGCGGTGTCGTATGACACGAAATGCGGCGACAGGTAATATACAGCACTGTCGCTTAGCAACCGCCTTGATTTTTGTGGCGGTAAAGAGTTGCCCGCTTTCGAAGCTGTTCGAGTGACAATGCGCGGTACTGCGCGAATAAGGGTAGACTGTGCGGAGATTATCCGATGTGCCGGTGATCGCATTTCCTCTTCCTAGGGGTGTGGTTGCCGTGGACGAGATTCCACTCGAGGAGGCGGAGCGCTGCCCTCTAGTGATCATCCCCACATCCTTGTATCTAAGCACTGACTCAGCCACCGAGATTTTGAACGGAGCCTTGGGAAATGACGGTCGACTGCTGAAAGACTTTGGCCGTTTGAGAAAGGTAGGGAGGGTTATCTTTTCCTGTAATTTCGTTGCCGCGCGGCACCGCCCGCGCGGTCTCGCCAATATCAAATACTGCTTGACGCTAGTGAGGGATAAAAACATACGCTGGTCGATTCCTTTGAATATGGTGTCTTATCAGGATGAACAGCTAGCGATGCTGCTTGCACATGAGCGCAGCAAGGGTGGCTATTCGTTCTACGCTCCATATATTGACATGCTTCCTTCAAAGCCACCTTGCGCATGGCTGATGGACGAAGAAGAGCTGGACGCCAAGCTTCAGCACCTCAGTGCGCCCATGTTCCTGTCATTGAATCATAACCATCTCGCTGTTTTTGAAAGGAGTCTACAGCTGTACATTGAAAAATTCAGCTTTGTTTTTGACACAATCACGATAATCAAGTGGTGGCTGGTCTGCGCAGGGGAGAGTCGCAAATTAGACTGTGGCACGTTTCGCGACTTGGTTGCTTCGACGAGGAGCGCTATGGTGAAACAGTCAGATACTTTGGCTGTTCGTTTTGGAAGGGAGTTATCAATAGCCTGTAAGCTGCGACTCGCCCATTCCGACCGGTCCCTCTCGCTTTTATCTTTGTATCTGAACGAGAGTTAGTTCCGTGTGGTCTTACGTGTCCCTTTTCTGGAGAATCTAGTATTTCTACAGAGCTACCCCTCTACGTGAGTGCAGCCGTGCCTTGTGCTGTTCGCAGCTGCTGACATCGTGTGGGCCATGGGACAAGTCCTCTCACGTTGCTTTGGGAATATTCAGGAGGGGGTCGGCATGGCTCCGTACATCGACCTCATGAACCATGACGCGTTGGCCACAAAGCCGTCTGGGTGTGTAGCACCCCCACTCCTTCCATCATAAGCATACACAAATGCAGCACCTTGCACGCCTTCCTTTGGTCTGCTGCCCCTCATTTCCTCTCCCCTATCGTGTTTCAGGTACATGGATGATGATGGTAAGGAATTTGTGTTTGTGCCGTCTGTGTTCAATGGTGTCCCGCGTGCTCTTACGCCGGGTGATGAAATTTTCATCAGTTACGCCACACTCAAGGTGTGCCCATATTATCTTTTACCATGCTATGGGCCGAGTGGATTGTCTGTGTAAATTTTTACTCCCCAACACCATGAAAACCTACACCGTTTCTGATATCCATTGCCTGTAACTGCATCTCCAGGCGCCCAGTGAGATGCTGATGTCGTTTGGCTTTGTGCCTTGAGCACGAAATCAGTCAGAATCTATCATGCGAAGTTGCGGTGCCAGCGCATGAATCCCACGATATATGTTATTTGGCGGGTCGAGTCCGACACTCGGCTCTTTAGCTCAATGTATGATAAATTTGTATGCCACTGCGACGAGTTTTGAATGAGTGGTTGTTGTGGGAAATGTAATGACAGATCGTCAAAAGAAATCGCTCCTGTCATAGCTTCAGATTATGACCGTGGATGTTGCCCATCTCTCCAATCTATCGCATAGCAGGGGCGTGTGCGGTAGGCCCCGCATTGGATGTGAGCTAACCCGCCTTCGCTGTGAGCAAAAGGGAAATGATTGCACAAATTTGCCGACAGTGGCCTCTGCGCAGCTGTGATGTTCTGTTTTCAATTTCGCCGCTAAGTGCGTTTGCGCATCTGTTAGATTATTGGTGTCAGGTAACCGGAATGCAAGAGGGTCAATTACTGGCTGTCCTCATCTTGAGCGGATGGAGAGCCCACCTATTTTTCGAATGTCGTTTCGGCTAACTATGTTCGCGGAATAAGCTACAACGAATGCTGACGCATGCGGAGCAGGGGCGTTTAAGGACCATTTTTTCATTTGATAATAGCGTGTTTTGACACCTGCCTACGGCTATTGCGTTCACGACTGCCTATTTCACCACCGCCCGTTCTTCCCAGCCGCCCATCCACTCTGCCTGTGAAGATTGCCCAATGGCACATCGGACCGACCTTCCACCTTTCATGCTCCTACCAGTGTCCGGCCATACTTATATGCACGCCCGGGCTTCCCCATGAGAATAACCGTCAGCCTTGTGTCTAGTCGGATTTGTAGGCACGCCTATCTGACCAGGCCGAGTCTCAGTCCCATGATTCCCGCAGGTGCAGCCCATTTCAATGATGTAATACTATGCTCATTGTCCATCCCTTGCTAACAGTTGTTGTTTTTCCCATGCATCCTAAGCATGTGCTCTCAATAATATAAAACCGTGAAACCCTCTGTATTTCCATTAAATGGCGCTCTTATGACGATAACTCTGCAGTGGATCCCTTATATGGCGTTCCCAACAAATCGTAGCCGAACACACAAACGCGAGCCCGCGTATTCTAATGTGGGGATTGAGTTCATTTGCAAGGGTGTTGGAGGTATGTGGTGCTGGCGCATACGTTTACCCAGTTTCATCCCTCAGCGTCAAGATGTGCAATCGATAAGTTCAACAATTTGCGTCGATATAACGTGGATGTCAAATTATTGAATAACAGGAAGCACCACACACACGAGGGTGATAAATGCTATCCGACGTCGGAAAGTCACATCCGCGACGAATGATCATCTCTCAAACAACACATGCAACACGCTCTAAATTATTATTCGACAGCGCTTAATTAAGACAAGGCAGCAGTGATGCTATGCTCGTTGCTGATGCATACGAGCAGAAATGTAAATGGGAGGTAGACAACCATACAGTATGAAGATAATCGCTTCATTGAGAAACGCAAGTATAATTCCCTAACCTGCATATCGATTTTCCTATCAGCATGGATTCAAGTACGTGTGTCTACTATGGGTATATACTACGAAAATGGCCGAGAGATCATAGCGTAGACGGCTCAGAAGCCGGCACCGCAGTTCGAGTTGCAATAATGACGAAATGATTCCGAATAAATTTATTGAATGAATGCAAAACAAGCGCAGACATACAAAGTCAATCACAAACACAGACACGACACACTTAGTCAAATATTGTAAAGGAATTTGATACAAATACATACTGATGCACCGAGACGGGGCATTTACATCGGAAAGAACACAGCGACTATTTACGGCCCCAAAAATCATGAGCTGAGAAGCCCGAGCAAGCCACCAAGTGAAGGGATTCTCTGATTTACCTGGGGATTCTCAGAAACCTAGCTTACATGTTTTACTTGATTACAAGTCTTCTCAAAACAGAAAGACTGATAATTAGAAAAATCGAAGAAAAAACCCTGTCATCAAAGAAGAGCTGCTGGTCATAATGATGGGGACAGTTTAATTAAGGCCGGTTCTTAGATGAACTTTGCCACCATCCGCGAAAGACGACGAGAGATTGTGATGGAGACTGGTCACGAAAATCGTCATCGGCGGCGCGGAAATATCGGGATATTGTTCCCGCCACCGTGGCACTCACCTGTGGAATCTCTCCCTATATGATTGTCACCGGATGACGAATTCATGCTGACCTGGATCCTTCACTTGACGCAACGCATCATCAAACCGTCACTTTCGGTGCTCCATCGCTACATTACCTAATATGAGTCAGAGAATATTCTTAAGTACAGGTAGTTAACAGCGCTACCCTCCCTCCCTAGATGCCCTCCAAGATGGGACCGGTACACGTACAGGTACGGAGGAGCACCATCTACCGCCGCGGCGAGGCATCAGGCCCGCTGCTCGGACTGCCATCACCCGCGGGTTTCCAAACACGAGTTATTTTGTCGCTACGCGCGAGCTACTACGAATAACCCGCTCTTTAAGCATTTCCCCTTGCACTTGATTTTACAATCAGTTCACGCTTAGCCCTTCGTTCTCAGTCGTTCAGCATGGCGTGCATCGCCAGCAGTTCCTCCACCTTCGGCCGGCCGGCCATTGCCCGGTGCCGCATCAACCAGCCCGTCGCCTCCGCTCGCCAGTCCAGGCGAGTCGTGCGCGCTGCCGCCTTCAAGCTCCCGCGCCACGAGGTAACCCCTTAGTCGATCTGAACGTGATGGCTAGAGCGCTACCCTCGCTCGACACGCCGTACGTCGATAGACTCAAATCTGCCAAGTGTGACACACACGGGTTTTTTTTTTTTTTTTTTTTTTTTGTATCTCAAAGCGGAACGTTCTGTTACGTACGTAGAGCGCTGCCCAGGCGGCGATTGCAGCAACGTTGGCGCTGTCGCTTAGCCTTAGCACTCCGGGCCTTGCGTTCGCCGACGAAGGTCTCTCTCCGTCGGAGAGGCGTGCTGCTGCTGTCGAGCGTCGAAGGGAGCTGCTGCAAGCGGCGTGCGACCCCCCTTCGGCCCTGCCCCTCTGAAACCCAACAACTAGAGGCCCTAGTTGTGCCTACTGCCTTTCTTGCTTATGATTTTGCACTATGATCAAACACACACACACACACACACACACACACACACACACACATTGGGAAGGAAATTAGATAGTTAAGGATAAGAATGTCAGTCTCTGAAATCAAACACGTATGGTGAGATTAAGACAGGGGCTAGTGCCTGACTAGCAAACTCAGGCTTTGTTGGCGCTGCTCGCCACTGCTTTTGCAGCCGCGCCAAGGCGGAGGCCGGCGCTGCTAGTACCGCTGAGGAGGGCGCTGTGGCAGAGGCACCGTCCGAAGGGGAGGCGGGCAGTCAGGCGGAGCCCTCAACTGACCTGAAGGCCATGCTGCGACAGTACTCTGCCCCTGCGCCCGCCGCCGAGGAGACGGCACCCAAGGCCAAGGAGGAGCCAAAGCCGGAGCCTTCCGCCACCGACTACAAGGCAATGCTGCAAAAGTACAAAGCCGCACCCACTCCCGAACCAAAGGCAGCGCCGGAGCCCGCCCCCACCCCCCCTCCTCCTCCCCCCTCAATATTCAGCAAGCCAGCCCCCCCCTCTCCAGCTGTTAGTACACCCGAGCCTGCGAAGGTAACCGCCCACTGTTCTCGACACTGAGAACGTTCTAACTTCAACCCGGCTGCTGTTGATGCTTGAACGTCTGATTGATTATGCTATGCAATTGACCCTGTTCTGACGTGTGTGTGTGTGTGTGTGTGTGTGTGTGTGTGTGTGTGTGTGTGTGTGTGTGTGTGTGTGTGTGTGTGTGTGTGATGGGGGGCTGGTGGCGGGTGATCAGGACTCTAAGGCGTCCTTGCTAGAACGTCTGGGGCAGGAAAGCAAACAGGCCGCGGCGCCCGTCAAGGCGAAGGACTCAAAGAATGAAGCGGCTGCTAGGAAGGCGGAAGAGACTAAGAAAGCAGAGGCGGACAAGAAAGCGGCGGCGAAGAAGGGCGGAAAGAGGAAAGGGCCGCTTCCTGCATTCTTTGCCGAGATTGGCGTTGTTGGCCTTTTCGGAGGTGCGGTCGTCGGAGCCACCAAGTTCGAACGGGAAGTCAAGGTAGGCTCTAGAACACCCCAACTCTACCGCTGATCTTAACCTGTTTCATGCTGCCTTGCCCTCTATTGTCCAGCTACATGCTGCATTTGGAGGGGATGCATACTAAGACGGCGCTGCGAGTGCCCATTGCAGGAGGTGGGCAAGTTTATCGGAAAGACCATCAACAAGGCTGAGAAGGCACTGCAGGGGCGCTAACTTTCGTGGTCTACGGCCTGAGAGACAGACACCCTCATGTTCTTGTTTTTATCAACAGGCAGAACTCGTCAGGTTATTGTCAGTTTAACGTCCGCATATTATATTTATGTATGGTCCATCTGACGCCATGCATTCGGTCGGCTACTCATGCAAGTCTAGAAACGCAGTGATGCTTCTGACGGTACACGTGTGGCCAAACATGGAAATGAGTGCAGCAATGCGTATGCATGTGGTGACAGGGCCACTCGAAAGCTGGCATTCAGAAACAACCACACGCAACGAGAAGCAACACAGTTCCGCTCACAATCGCAGCTACCGAATGCAGGGCTGAATGAGTGAAGATGAGAGGGAGGAGGGTGTAACTGCTGGCACAATGTTGAGATGCATTTACTCACTATTAAAAAGGTATCAATCAGTTGAGGCGAGCATCACGCAGTACTCACTGCAGCGCATACGGCGAGATAACAGTCAGGGTAAACTCGATGATGGTTGCAGACAGCAAGTGGAGAATGTATGGGGCGCCATGGATGGCGCAGTACGACATACACTGCAAGCGTATGTAGGCCGCTACAGCACTTCATGCGGTGGAGACGGCGTAGCCGACGCGCTCGTTGCCATAGTCAAAGATGGTGTAGTAGGCGCCGATGAAAACGTCGCCCAGGATCCACAGCGGACCCACGCGGGCGGGCAGGTCGATGCCCATGAAACCACTCACGCACTGCTCCTGCCCACCCGCGCTGACCTTCAGCACGTACTGCTCCGCAGTCAGCTCCCACTCAACACCGCCAATGGTCAGCTTGACGTTAGGCATGGATGGAATCTGCGCGCAGTCGACGGAGGCCTGTCCGTTGGGCGCAGCAGCGCACACGCCGCCCATGGACTCCTCCAGCATGCTGCGCAGCGCCGTCTCCGAGAGCTCATGGAACTCGGTGCCCTTGCTGCTCTCCTTGTACATGCCAGCCGCCCTCTGGCACATGTCACAGGCGGCAGACTTCTTCACGCGCTTTAAGTCATACAGCAGCTGCTCGCCATCCATCCCGATGCGATCCAGCCCCTCGCGCAGCTGCTTCTGCGCCAGCACAATCTTGGCGTCCAGCATCGCGGACAGCTTCCTGTTGCCCTTCCCGAAGTTGGCCACCTCGCCGTCCTCATCATCTGCCTCACACATACCCAGGGAGGTGCAGACCTGCTCGGGGGAAAACTCAGAGAGGTACTGCGCCATCAGAGGGATGTACTCCTTCACCAGCGAGTCACACTGGTTGCGCACGGTGGGAGTGGCACCGATGGCCTGCAGAGCAAAGGAACAACCGGTCAGGAGAGGATCACGCCACCCATCATGGGAGGTGTCATGTTGACAGTGCTATAGGTGAAGGTGTCAGTGAGCCGGGGGGAGAGAGACAGAGAGAGGAGAAGTTACCTTGTTCAGGGCATCCACATCAGCGGTGGGGCCCGCAATGAGGGAGGTACCGGTGTCAGCAATGCCAGTGCAGCCGCCCTTGCAGATGCTCAGACTCTTGCCTTCAACCTCGATGCCATCCATGTCGTGCTGCCAGTAGCCACGGCGGGTGACGGGCACCCAAGTGATGTCGCCGGTGTAGTGCGCTTCGTCGATACCGCCCAGCACCAACTCGCCACCGTCGGGGTCCTGAGGGTCGCGATTCAACCAGAAAGCAAACACCGGCTCCGCGAGCAGCTCCTGGTCCAGCATCATGTTGAAGGGAGGGACAGCCTGCTCCACCGCAATCTCGGGGAAACCCATGCCGAGGATGCCGTCGAACTTGGCGACGACAAACGCGAGGCCGGGCTCGTCCACAGCCTCGGCAAACACTTGACGCTTAACCTAACGCACGAGCGAGATCAGCAGGGTGTCAGACCGGTTCGCTGTTCCGCAGTCGAGCTTTATGCACACTAGGTGACTTTAAAGGCTACCGTACCTCGATTCCGGCCCAAGTGAGTGTGTCCTGGCTCATGAAACCGGAGAGCGAGCCGCTGCCGTACTGGATGGCAAACTCGGTGCCATTCTTTACGTAGGTGCTGGAGGCGGAGGAGTCGTACTTGCTGTGGAGGAGGCAAGCGATATTGAAGTAGGAGCAAGACTTTGACGGCACCCACAGGTTGGAACTGCCGGTGTCGAAGATAACTTCGAAAGTCTGGGCGGGGCTTCCAAGGTCGATGGCGCCGTAGTACTGCAGAACAAAAGCAGCGCAATATTCATCAAACAGGCACATGCGCAGACTTAGACCCAGATCAGGCTTTGCGTCGTCGCAGACAAGAGTCCCACCTCGAAAGCCCAAGACGAGCAGTTTCAATTCGCCGTTCCGTAACACATCGAAAGCTATCTGTCGGATTCTAGGGCTCGTCGATGAGGACTTCATGCAGACTTAAGAGAGGATACTCAACTACCGTACAACTAAGGGGAGAGTGGTGCTGTGGTGGACTAGCGGGAATATGCAAACGAGTGGACAACTACGACACCCGATCTACAGGTGTTGTAGAAAGTTTCAGTGACGCATAATCGATTTGATGATACAAAGGCCATAAAACAAAGCGCTATAGGACGCATTTTTCAGATTAGAAAGCATTGTCTAAATATCAGCTCGAAAACTCGACGCGTGTGATCAGGAAGTGATAAGGACGAGTGGTAGGGGACTGTGGCGAGGATCACCAGGAAACGTGCCACGAACTCACCTGAGCGTCCATAAAATTCTCTAGAGTCTCTGCCGGAAATTTGTCGCCAGAAAGCTGGGTAGCCAGGAGCTCGGGCTCGTTGCGTAGGTACTTGGCCGGGCTCGCGGGGGTGGGGATAAGCAGGCGAGGTGACACCCTGCGCTTCATCGGAACGCGCAGCACACCGCTGGCAGCTTCAGCGGGGAACAGCAGAAGCGGTGCGACCACGAAGGCCATCGCCACCACTGCACAAAAGGAGGCGCAGCGCGCCATGCTAATCAAATCACAGGTCAGAAGAAGAAACGGTCCTCCAGTTCGGCGGCGGATGGGCTAGCTGCGTTGTTGATCAGGCACTGGCATCCGCACACGATACGTCCTGCTTCTGTACGTACGGAGCTGCGTCACGTTTCCATTTGAGATGCTGAAACTACAGGTACATTGACGGTGCATGGCGCAGTGTGTGCAGGGTGGAACACGCAGCCATGCCAACGACTGCAAGTACCAGTACATGAACTAAGGATTAGTAGTTGGAGACCTACCTACTACAACAGCGTAGTAGACGTCTTGCTGTTATGTTTACTGCCTTACAAGAAGAACAACATGAACACGTGGAAAGGGAAAAAGGGAGGGGAAAGAAAAGGACAAGAGTGACCATGGCCCGGTACTGAGATGGGCATCCTCCCCATCGTCATGAGTCGCACAGCCACCCCTCACACATCCAGGATTGCAAGTATCACATCGCTTTTGACCCTTCGTAATGACCCCCCGACTGTAATCATCTCGAAAGCACGCCCCGAAACCACTCGCATCCTCTCCCATCAACTCCACCTTCACACTGCTCAATGGCTGCATGACATGCTACTCATTTACCGCATCAAAACACCCAAGACAGCTCATCAAACATCTCGAATGCACACCCACACATAATCCCACCATGACGCCGCATGCATGCCACTTAACAACTTGGTGGTGAGGGAGTGAACCCCCCATCACAATTCGGAGAAGTTGGACTCATGCGATAAATGGTGGTCTACCAGCCCCAGCTTGTAGCTTTCGTAGATGGCAAAGTTGGGAGGACCGAGAGACAACAACCGGTTGGCAACCGGTACATGTAGTAAGAAAATCCAATTTTGATTTCTCTCTCTCTCTCTCTCTCTCTCTCTCTCTCTCTCTCTCTCTCTCTCTCTCTCTCTCTCTCTCTCTCTCTCTCTCTCTCTCTCTCTCTCTCTCTCTCTCTCTCTCTCTCTCTCTCTCTCTCTCTCCCCCTTCTCTCACTTTCCCTTTCTCCCCCTCCCTCCCTCTCTACTCTCTCTCCATCTGTTTCCTTTCCTTCTTTTCCCCTCTCAGCTTCCTCTCTCCGCCTTTTCTTCCCTCTCCTTCCATAACAAATCCATTTTTTTCCTCATCCTTTCATTAACTAATTATTGTAAGCAACCTTTCCTTCCTCCCATTCTTCCCTACTGGAGGGGATGAACTCCGCTCTCCGCATCCCCCGGCGCGCGGAAGCGCGCCCTGTATTAGCAGCGAATACTCTGTAGGTACCTGTACTGTTTTATTTACTGATCACCACCACTTGAAGCGCAGCCACCAGCGGTGTCGGCATCCCATCCAGGCCGCCAAGGTCTCTGAAGTTGCACAGAACAGATGCTCGTCCGCGAGTCCTGCGCCCGTTTCAATTTGTGACTTGCGTCCTTGATACCCCTTTCAATGAGTGGCGAAGCCTGTGAAGATGCCAACGGAGGGCTGGCAACGGATTTCGCCTCCCGATCGTCCAAGTTGGTTGTTGTGTTGCTCCTGTTCTCAGTGAGCTTCACTTCCAATGTCGTCATTTCCCTGCTGTATCCGGTAAGCCTACCTAGACAGAAACTCCTGGAAAACTCGACGGGTCCATTTCCTTCTAATATGTCGTCGTGCGTGCTCTCGTAATGATTTGTTTTTGCTCGTGCTACGCAGCTAAACAGTTTCCCGCTTTTTTTGTGGTGCCACTACTTTTGAACAGTTTGCTCCGGTGCACCTGGCCGGGCAAGGGTATGGACCAGGCTTTGTGGGGATGATTTTCAGCATATACTCCTGGGCTATGCTTTTCTCTACGCCGTTATCAGCTGCACTGGTTGTGAGGTCCGTCACAGCCCTGTGGGGCTCTCAAGACGCACCTGCACTCATCCACACCACTGTTCTTGGCGCCTTCCCTACCAACACACGCGCGCACATATCACATTTTCACGCAAACATGCATGCATGCACGCACGCACGTATAAGCATAAACTACCCTCCCCCCCCACATACACACACACGCACACACGCACACACACACACACACACACACACACACACACACACACACACACACACACACACACACACACACACACACACACTGGCAGGTATAGTCCATACGCGAAAACACAGATACACAAACAGACGTAAGCGCACACACACATACACGCAAACACACACACATATACACGCAAACACACACATACCCTGCCAGATAACGTTCACACACACACACACACACGCACACACACACACACACACACACACACACAAACACACTCAAACAGACGCAAACACTCACATGCACACGCACATGCCCCCCCCTTCCTACATTTCTACTTGAGCCACACACATGTATCCCCCAACAGAATTACACATATACACAGGCACACACACAAACATGTACACACGCAGAAGCCCCCCCCCCCCCCACACACACACACTCACACTCACGCACACACACACACACACACACACACACACACACACACACTCACACACACACACACACACACACACACACACAAAAAAAAACACACACACACACACAAACACGGACACTCTGGCAGATAATGCCAACACACGAACACACGCAGATACACAAGCAGACGCAAACATACACATATACATGTACAAGTTCCCCCTTTCTACATTTCCACTTGAGCCACACACATGTATCCCCCAATAGACCTGCATATACACACAGGCATACACACACACACACACACACACACACACACACACGCGCGCGCGCACGCACACACACACACACACACACACACACACACACACACACACACACACATGTACAAATTCTCCGCACCCGACATTTTCCCTTTAGTCACACACATGTATCCCACAACAGACTTGTACATATGCACAGGCACACACACACAAACATGAACACACGCAGAAGCATGCACACACACACACACACACACACACACACACACACACACACACACACACACACACACACACACACTGGCAGATAATGTCAACACACACGAACACACACAGATACAAAAGCATACGCAAACAAACACACACACCCACACACACACACACATGTAAAAATCCCTTCTCCCTACATTTCCACTTGTGCCACACACATGTTCCCCCCCAGCAGACCTGCACAAACACATACACACACACACACACACACACACACACACAAGAACACACGCACACACTGGCAGATATCGTCCACACACAAGAACACACACACACACACACACACACACACACACATAAACAGACGCAAACACACACGCACACATAGAAGCACATGCTTGTTAAACTCTCCCCTCCCTACATTTTCGCTCGAGCCACACATATGTATCTCCCAACTCACTTTTACATACACACAGGCACACACGCATATGCACACACAAACTTACACACAAATACAGTCCACACATATATACATACTTAATGCCCGTAAGCGCATTCACCTGAGCTTGCACAAGCGTACACAGAGTCACCGACGTGTAAACACAATCATTTAAAATCACAACGAATATCGCCGATCGTGTTTTGCGTACAACTTCGATAACAGACACAGGCAGGCCCATGGAGTGTGGGTGCATTCTGAATCATTGGGAGCTTATCTTTGGTTTCTAATCATGTTTCAGGTTTGGAAGGAGCAAGATGCTGTGTCTGGGAATCCTTATTCTTTCTCTTTTCTCGGCAGCATTTGGGTATGCTGAAGAGATCAGCCTGGGGAGCAGGTAGGATGGTGCTATGTGTCGGTATGCTGTGCCAAAGCAAACGTCTCTTGCGGCTGACCACAGAATTATTTTCCGCAGATGGATTATGTCATCCATCTATGTGGCATCACGCGTGTTCTCTGGCCTTGGAGCTGCGCTTACTAATCTTTCAGGTACGACGCTTTATCACCTCTACGAAACTCACGGTGTGGGAGGGATTCGAGCTCGACATACACCTGAAATGCTTTTGTATGAGGTTCTGTGTGTGTGTGTGTGTGTGTGTGTGTGTGTGTGTGTGTGGCAGTGTTCAGCATGGCAACTGACACCTGCAAGGACGATCTGGGGAAAGTCATGGGCGCGAATGAAGTTGTTATTGGCCTGGGGTTCACTGTCGGACCTCCCATCGGGTGAGACTTTGCTCTGCTGCTGCTCTGGTTCGGCAAGCATAATATTAACCTACCACAAGAACTTAGCCACGACTCACTCACCGTGGCTGCTGACGGTCTGCCATACCATAGGTCGGTTCTTTACGTAAACTTTGGCTTCGGCCCGGCGTTTCTGATCGCTGCTGCCGCAGTAATGCTCTCATTACCGCTCGCACTGTGGGAGGTGCGTCCGTACCGCCCGTACCGCCCATACCGCTGCTGCTCCTTGCGAACAGGACTGTAACGGCCAATCTGTGTATGTCGCATTGGCTCTTTTGTATACTATTCGGTATTTGATCAGGCGGTTACCAGGCAGCGCTATCAAGACATGCAGCCCTCAGATGATCTAAATGAAACGGTGAGAAGCGGTGGCCTGTAACAGTGCGCAATCATGTGAGCATTGTATGTGTGCGTGTATTGTGTGTGATTAATGGACCCAGTGCGCGTCTCACATGTTTAAATTCACAGGCATCCGAGGAGGGTGAAGACATTGGATTTTCTCGTGTGGCACGCGTCTTCACCCTTCGCGCAGTATTAGGAGGGGTTTTGACGCTGTGCGGGACCTTTGTGTTTGGGGTGATGGAGCCAAACCTTGCGCAGCACCTGCACGATGCGGCCGGACTTTCACAACCTGCCGTCGGATTGGTTTTCGCATGTATACCCCCCCCCTTCGCCCTTCATCCCGCAACATTGAACAAACACACACATGAACTAGTTTACCCACTCGCATATACACACACACAAACAAACATAAACACACACACAAACACACATACACACACACAAACACACACACACACACACACACACACACACAAAAACACGCACACAAGCACGCTTGCACTCTTTTTCTTACACATATATACGCGCACCGTCTCGTTCTCACACACAGAAACGACACGCAATCATTGTCAGACGGATATGCGCACTTCACACACACACACACACACACACACACACACACACACACACACACACACGTAAATTCTCTGCATCTCTCTCTTCAATAAAAACGCCCCAACTTTGTTCCTGAGATTGTATGTTTTGTCGCGCAGTTTTCTCTGCCGCCTACTCTCTATCTGGAGTCCCATTGGGCTGGGTCGCCGACTCCTGCGGCCACTTCGGGGTTTGTACTATCGGCGTCCTGATGTCTGGCGCGGTGATGTTGCTGTTGGGACTTCCCATTTGGGAGCAGGTGTCAGGAGCGACCGGTGTTGCGATTGAGACAGGCAACCAAGCACTCCACACAATCCCCAGCAGCTGCACAACCATCCCCACAACCCATTTGTGATCATCTCCACATTCATTGCGGTGAGCGTCATTGCCATTTTACGCGGCCTTTCATCACTCGTTGGTGCTGTTTGCGGCTGCAGTCGTGATGGTAAAGGATGTCACGCTGCTCGGGATGCTGGGATGCGCGCAAGCCGCCCTCCTGGTGCCCACCCTCCCCGCCATCAAAGGGGGCGTCAAGTATCACGACCCAGCGACCACTGAGGTGTGTCCCGCCCCTCTGCGACATTCTAACAACAGCGTGCCGTTTACCACCTCCACTTTTTAAAGCCAACGGGCATAGATCAGTGGCCAAACCAGCGAGGTGTGAGGCATTGACGTGGGTTGTGGTGCCCGCGCAGATGGTGGTGACCCTTTTCAATTCTTTCCAACAGTTGGGCCTCGCAATCGGCCCATTGGCCGGCGCTGCCCTGGTGACCGTCTCATCCTACGAGACATCTTTGGCTGTGACCGGTCTTTGCCTAACTCTGGTCGGGTTCGTGCCTCTTCCTCTCAACCAACCGCGCAACATCCCCACACAGCTCTCTTTCCACCTCGTCCACCACTTCTTGCGCCTCCTGTCCACGTAAATACAAAGTGCCGTGCGCAGGGTCGTGTGTGTGTGGAACATTGCGTCCGCAAGGCGCACGCCACATCAATTTTTTGAGCCAGACGAGGACGAGATCCGACAAGGTATCTTTCGCTCGTCTCTCTTCTCTCCTCCCCTGCAACACTGATGCCGTGAGCTCTTGCATGCTCTTGGGGTCTGAACTACCCTCAGCCCATTCCTTTACCTCAACACATCGACACCACTCGATTCCATGCATTGGTGTCACTGAGTGGGTGAGCATTGACATGCTCACTACCCGTTGCCCACTTCGCAGGCTTCCTGAACAACGGTGATTGTTTCTCTGAAGTGTCGCCCTCCAGTCACAGCCTCACTCAACCACGCTCCATCGGCAGTACCCGTCGCAATAGCGTCACCATCGCACGCATGTCCAGCCTCACTCGCTCCCCACCCATGAGTATTCATTAGGCATGGCTCGCATTTGGGCTTTCTCTTTTTTATAGAAAGAGCTGGGATGCACCACAGAGGGCACCTTCGCCGTCGGGCGCACGTTGTTCCAATATTGCATACACTTTCATTGATTGTGATTTAATGTTGTTTGCAATGATTGGTTACACGCACACTGGTGTCATTTGAATAGAAAGCATGTCATGCTCGGTGTCTCAACGCGGGGCTTCATTGAGCACATAAATAATTGACTCAACTCTCCGGAACACGCACGGTCCGTAGCCGGCACTCGTTGTGAATCGTTTTCCTTCTCTACTGAACAAGCAAGTCCATGACAATAGTAGTAGGGGTTGCCTCTACTCACAAACAATGCAAGTGCCCTCCGCTTTGTCCAAAAACGTATGCCATTCTAAGCATTATTACAATGCGTCTCATGCAATGCATGAGTGACGTTGCAACATGGTGGAGGATTGTGCGCAAGTTGCGTTCGTGTCCTACCTCATTGAAGCTCTCTCGCGTTGGGTGCAAACCGCCATGGGTTGTCATTAGAACCCAAAATCTTGGATGCAAGTTACGTGTCCGAACACCAACGCCGCGAAATGCTATTTTTTTACAAGTACCGGTTCTTGACGGGTTATTGTCTTAATTATTAAGAGGGACCACCCATAAAATGTTATCTACATCTTACTTAGGGATAAGGATTGGGCCGGGGTTTCCCTTTCCCATCCGGCCTGTTGGTAATAACGACACAATGTAGTTGGAAAATTAGGAAAACGGTGTTTTTTTGCTTATCCACTACAATGCAAAACAAGAATGTTGCTATTATTCAAGCGACGCGCGGCCCGCTCCAACCGGTCGGGGGTACCGATCAACCCGAGCTAGTCATCATGTGCCGGTCGAAGCGGGTTCACATTACATGCGCGACTCCGGGCGTGCCGGAGCAAGGGGGGAAGGCAAGCAAAAAAACCTCGCTCCGGTCGTCGACGGGCCCGTCTCGATCCACGCACCCCCCCGTCCGAGGATACTAGTTGTTCCTTCCGACGATGCGGTGCTCCTATCAAAGGCTTCCTAGCCCCTTCGGGGCAAGGGGGAGATAACCATAGCCACATAGAACATTCATCCGACGCTTTCCCGCGGATCGCGCGTTGATCATGCCCCGTTCGTTTTATAAATGGTTCCGACACTTGTTGAACCGCAAGTTCCGCCCGTACCCTCCCCTTATGGTTCACGTTGCAAGGGGACCGCATGTACGGGCGGTGTGCCATCGCGATAGTAACCTTTGACACAACGCGTGCTGCATTGTTGTCAATGGGAGGTAATGACGATGGAAGAGGTTAGTAGGGTCTTTGGGGGGAAGTAGGTTCGCGACGCCATCCGCAAAAGTGCAGAGTACGGGCGTTCAAACCGAAATCTTCCGTGCAATGTTTTCCGGCGGCGGTTGATCCCAACGATCGCCGCCTCTTTACCTTACCGCTCCTCCCGCCGCGTTTACCATCCTCGTTGTGGTGTCGGGATCCACACCTAGGGTAGGCTCGACTTCAATAAAGCTAGTCCACGAGCAACGAGAGCCATTCCAAAGCCCTTCTAGCGTTGCGTCTCAAAAGTCCGCCGCCAGATCCAACGCCCCCCTCCCGCTCCCGATCCGTCCGCATCCACCTTTCTACCATCTTTACCGGCGCATCAATTTATCTATCATCATTTACATTTTCATACAAGCGCACAATATATATACGGTTATTGCCGTTTGCTATTCTGCGACATCCTAAAATTTACCTTCAGCAAGGTCATGTTACGTTTGTGTCGGGTGTCAGATATATGCATCCTCTTTCTGCATGTTAATATGCTTTCAATAGTTTCAGAGCCTCTCAGCTACGCCATATATTACTTACACGTTGAGGCTAGACCGTTGCCTTCTATTCCATCTTCTTTGAAAAGCCATGTGGGTATATAACTCACCCCCGGGAGGATTTCAGCGCGGGTAAAGTAGGGTGCTAGAGTAGAGTAGGAGCATAGGATATGGATGGGGATATGCTTGTGTGCGAATAGCCGGTTTTGGTAATGTATATCCGCAGTAGATGGTGTAGTCATTGGACCGACTGTGTGTGGAGTTGGGATGAAATTAGATCTCTTCTGATCATTCGGGATTTGGCAATGATTTTATCCGTGGGTGGGTGCAGAAGGTGCGCAGAGATGATGCCTCCGCAATACTATCTTCAAAAATTAAAGCTTAAGTATCAACTGCAATTCATCAAACTTTGATGCATCACCCACTTTACAATATTCCCCTACTACTAATTCATGGACTTATCGATTAGCTAGGATATTTATTCATGGATGTAACGACTGAACGAGTAAGCATTTCGTGGATGCATATATTTAATGTGGCGAGTATTGTCCTATTGCTGTTCATGTGATTGTAGGACCAGTGCGTATCGCTATTAGTTGCATTCCGTACACTCCGAGGAAGTGTACATCCGCAGTTGTACAATCATTGTAATTTGCTCAAGTCCCAACACAATATTAGCGTGCTTAATGGTGAAATGACGGGCATGATCACGTGTGTCCGAGGCGACATTCAACACGTCACATAAAGCGAGTTTCCGAGGGTTGCGTGACGCTTTCAGACTGAAGACAAGCTAGGCTAGGCTACTTTAGCATGCGCAGTGGAGGGAGTAGACAAGTCACTTTTTATTTTCTTTTTCAATTACATTCATCTGCATTGCAAATAATTACGCTCTCGCATGACGTTTTTTCTGCACAAGCCGAAATAAATTGTTGCGCAGTTCGTTCTCTAAGCAAACTGTCACACTCATGTCGGAGCGTTTTCGATCTACACGCTGACACTTGCGAGACTTTGGAAGATTGCTCGACCTTGCATTGACAATGGTTTCTTTGGAACCTTGGATATACGTGGTGATTTTGGTTTCCGTTGGAAGTGCTTCGGCGGGCGACATCAAGCTCGTCATGCAACGTGAAGCTCAATCCGGAAAGGTGTAGCTTTCGGCTCGCGGAATTTTACCTAACGAAACACATGTAGCAACATCTGCGCGAGTGTTGTTACGCGAAACGAGCTTGCCATTTTCGAGCGACGATTTGCAGTTGGTGCGTGACAAAGTAGTTTCAATTACGTTTTCTGATGGTACAAACCAACACGGCTCGGTTTTTTGCGTCGTTCGCTCCGTCGAGCTTCATTGCTTCTCATTTACGTACCGCTGCTAAGATCGAGGTAGCAGTTGACAATGTGGCGACGCACTTGGCGGATAGCTACCTCGTCCTTGCTATTGTTACGATCGGTGGCGCCTGACTCTTACGCTTACCCAAACCGGTAACGTCAAGTATTGTAAGCCGTCGCATGAGTTACTGCAATTCGGATTTGTTGCGTCTTGGCAATCTGAGTTTTCGTGACGCAGTTATGGGGGAGGCATCTCTTCATGATTCACGACGACTTACCCAAGGACTTCCTCTTTTCGCCGCATTTTAGTGCTCGGGATTTTGGTTCAGTTTAGAAATAATGTGTTGGTTTCTTTAACCACTTGGTTGGCGAAAAACCCTCGGATTGACGCATGCGAGTTCCGCCGCATGCTACGAACTTCGATGGACTTATTGTTTCATTGACCGAGAATAAACACAAGACAGCAATACATGTATCTTTACAGGATGGGAATAACCCAAGGGACTTGGAGGAGTGGTTGGAATTTCAGCCGCAACGCTTTTTTATATTGGGACTCGACCCCGACACTTACAACGTGGTCATTTGGGTTACGTCACAAGTCGGTGGTCGTGCGGTAAGCTCGTGGTTAAACGCCAAGACCACAAGTCAAGTCCCGCGAACTTTTACAAAGCTGGTTGAGGCATTGAAGACGACGACTCTTCTGCCTAGCATTCGGGACAACGCCATTATCTCTATGATGGCACTCAATCGAGTTAACAAGACCTTTCCACATTACACCATGATGTCAAACGACTTCGAGAGACGTTCAAAGGCTGACATGAATGACGGTGTACGTGCAACCGTTTTATTAATGGCTTGGCGACTGCTATTCTCATGACGCACGCCGTGTCGCACCGAGCGAAGTCGTTTACTCCTTTAGCCATTGTTGAGTTACAGAGTTTTCTCAACAGCCTTGTGGTATACGCGCGGTGACTGCTCCCAAGACAACACTTACGGCAATGGTGTTGATCGTGGTAACGGAAAGGGTAACGGAAGTGGAGGCAAGAAGCCCCGTCCGGACAAACCTGAGGACGGCCCTAAGGACAAGACTCGAGGCAAGAGCAAGGACAAGACGCGTCTCAAGAGGTGATTTGACTTCAACGCCATCGTGAAGGCGAGAACACCGAAAGAGCAACAACGTCATCGAGATACATATGTTTATTACAAGTGCCATGAGCCCGGACATCGTTTGTCTGAGTGCCTAGTCAAACCGAATCATCGGACAATGCGGACAAGCAGAATTGATGGTGGCCAAGCTAGCTGCCATAATGATAGACACGAGCAGCCGGCTACTACCTCTACCGCCCATCGTACACCGCTAGTTGTTATTGAACCTGAGCTTTTGACTTAATCTACACTTGTTGAGGAGACAACACCAATAATAAGAGGTCAAGCAATTCGTAAAGCAGGACGTCGTCACTAGAGTAAGCAAAGGTTAAGTAGTATACTTGTAAAACCTCGACGTTCAGTTGAATGGAAACGGATTAATTCGGTATTTACTCATTTGCAAGATCAATTCTTTTTCAGTTTGAAGGGGTGTGCGGATGATGAGGGGTTGAATGTGCACGGGTAATAACCTTAGTGTTTACCAAGCGACTCAATCTGAGCGAGAGATTTGGTTGGTGAGCGAGTTTTTATTTATCAAACTTGGGAGCTCGCGGACGAAATCAGACAACATTTTTAAAACTGTAGGCGTATAGCGTTACACACTACTCTCGTCATCTTGATTCAACCTGAGTGGGCCGTGTTCGACATACTCACAACAAACTAGAAGGTGTACCAAGAGCTTCCTACCCGCATGCGGTTGTTAACTCGACAGCCGAGTGCGAATGCTACGCTTCATGCGATAGTAGCCCATGCTCCATGGAATATCCAACTTTGACCGGTGGATTCGAAAGATCCGCTTCCACCTACTCATGACGTGGCGCCCGCCGGCGGCGCAGCGGCGGCGGCCCCTGAGGGGGGTACGCTCGCAGGCCCATCATCACCTACCTCTAACTCCACGCGGTGCGCGTTGGTAACCCTAAAATCGTGCCATGCCTGGCACGGCAGGGGGCTAAACGAGGTACCGGCAGCTGCGGTCCGCGCGATCATTAGCTGTCGGGAAGCCATGAATGGAGAGTTTTGGAAATCACAATACCCGTACACCGGCACCAAGATCTCCCGCTCGGCCTGCCCGATATGATTTTTCGCGACTAAATACTTTCAGATTCTCTCATCCCGATAAGGAGGCGGGGCCATAATCTGTGAAATATTTTTGACGCAGAGGGTACGGGTGGATCAGCGATAGGTGGAGGGTGTTGGAGTTGGCGGCGGACAGCCGGGAAGTGGCGCCGGGGAAGGGCGCTCGCTGCTCGTTGACTAGCATGTTGCGGTCGAGCCGACCCAAGGGGGGCAACACGACACCGACAAAGAAGGAGGATTGTCGCGACCGGAGGAGCGCCGTGGTCCGGTGGCAACGATCCTCAGGATCAGCCGCCTCCGGAAAACTCTGTGCGGAGGGTCTTGCTATAATGTCCGTACCCTCGCGGCCTTGTTGGACCCGGCAATGGTGATCATGCCCTACCCCACCGTTACACACTATCGACATGCACACCTTATGTTAGAGAGTGCGAGCCCGGGTTTGCGTAGAAGCTCGCACTCAAAGCAAGGGTGCTCGACGGACGCGCGATCGGCACGGGCGCTGGCTAATTTTCCAGACAGGTACCCGGGTACCAGACAGAAAAGAGCCGGGGAAATGGCCGGGGGATTTTTTTAGCGCGGCGGCAGGAGGGCAAGCTTTTTCGGTGTGGTAGTCTTTGTCCCCCACCTTCCCTCGAGGTGACGGAGGACCTCGACTTGGAGGAAAGCTGCGACGGGAGTAGCGGCTAGCGACCTTGGACCGGGGCTTGCGGGATACGACGGCGGGATTGACGAGCGACCGCGTGAAGAGGGGATTTTCGCTAGTTTTTTCCTGCTTTCTCCGGCAAGACCGAAGTAACGCGGGAGCTAGATTCGGATGGCCCGTCGCCCCTCTCGAACGCCGATCGGCATAGGCCGGTCGGCACCCCGGTTCAGTGGGAGCGGGCCGTGCATTGTGAAGGTCGAGCCGCAGTTTCTTTTTGTATTTCTTGACAAGTGGCTATGTTCTTTGTATTTCTTCTTCCTTGATTACAAAATCATTTATTACTTCTGCTGTTACTGCTCAAGCGGGGGGACTGTGGCAATTACTGCGGTTGCTAACAGTTTTTAGCCCCCCAAGAATGTCGGCACACATTGCAGGTAGGTGTGTCGATAGGTGTACCTTGTCGAAGAGTACCCTTTCCAATCTTTGCTCTTAAGTCTCCTAAGCAACTGATGTCCGTTAGACAGCAGCCGGTCCAGTTTGATGGTATTGTTGTATATCATTTCATTTTCATGCCCATGACGTAACACCGAGGAAGATCTACATGTACCAGCATGTGACGATATTTGAACTTCATCGTTTAGAATCGACTAGTACAAAGTGCTTGTCTTACCGTTCTTACGGACTAACCCGAAAGTCGTTCTCTTGTGCAAATTATTTTTCGGTTTCTACTTCGGCTGGTGAGCGACAACAAACGACACCGGTAGATTGTGCTGCGACGATGGATTTCGAGTCGGAAGAGTTTGCGACGCGCATGAGTTTACAAATGCGCAAGTCGCCTTATGCGACTTACCAAAGGTCAACGAATTGCGTCAGCAAGGGTGTGTGACATCTCTTTTACCGTCGCTCAGCATGACTTTCTGCGTACCTTTCACGTCCTCCGTGATTACATATATCACGTGCTGCTGACATTGTGTCGGGCTTACCATATTTGGACGATGAGCAAGCAACACTAAAGTTTCGCACCGATCAACTAATACATTGATGATTGACACTGTGATCGAGAACAAAGTGATCGAGCGACGTCCCGAGTGTCTACTCATATCGTCGACGAAGGTTCAGAAGTTGGTGAGGAAGTGGGCTTGAGCTACGGGCTGGACTGCGGAACTTTTCACGGTGCATTTGGCGGCTACTGAACAACATATCAGTTTTCGCTCCATCTTGGAGACGACCTCAACGACCAATATCGAGAGGACTTACAAAAGCTGTTGCTTGACAACTTCCCGCAACTTCTTCACCATGTTGACTCCCCAAATGCTAGTCTACCTCGGGATAATCCGATCGTAACTATTGGTCCAATGCGGCGCCAGAGGCTTAACCGCTTGTCGCCTATTGGGAGGGAGGAGTTAAATTGATAGTTAAAGGACGTTGTTGATGTTTGATTAGTTCGACCAAGTCCCAACGAATAATTTGGTTCTCCGATTTTGTTCGTTCGCAAGGCTGATGGCTCTCTTCGCATGTGAGTTGATTACCGAGGCACGAGCGAGGCTACTCGTAAGGTTGCCTACCCGTTACCTCGTGTGGACAACACCTTGGACGAGTTAAACGACGCAAATCTTTACACGTTTTTAAATTTGGAGTCAGGGTTTTGGCAAGTTCGTGTACGGGAGGAGGATGTTCACAAGGCGGCACTTTAAACTATAGATGGACTAATGGAATGGGTGGCCATGCCTTTTATATTGTGCAATGCTCTAGCGACCTTCGAGCGGTTGGTGAACGAGACCTTACAAGGCTTTTTACACAAGTTCGTTACTGTGTACCTCGATGATCTTCATTTACGGCCGTACGCTTGAGGAATGCATGGAACATCTACGTATTGTTTTACATCGCTTCAAGGAGGGGGCCTTATCAAGATACGTCTCAAGCAATATTACTTTGGGCAGCAAAATATGGAGTACATTAGCTACACTGTTTCCGGCGGTAAGTTCTTCGTCTCAACAAAGAAAGTCGAGGCCGTCACACCCATCCTATCCGAACCCGGACCCCCCCGTGGACACACCCCCTCATCACATTCAATCACGACCCTATCCACCCCGACCTCGACATGCTCCCTACCGGCAAATTCGCCATTCACGCACACCCATCACTACATGACACAACAATAATATGCACTCCCGATGGCCGCGCGGTCACCACCCTCAACGGTCCCCGCGTCCGCCACTTATATCAACTCTTCCGCCCCGACCTCTCGCAGCACACGTTCGAAGAGGAGGTCTGCAACCTCCTCACTCGACTAGGCTCCCGTTCAGAAATTCACTCACCCACACCCGCCACCACCACCCGTAACATATGGGCCACTAGAGAGGACCTACTCACCGCACTCCGTCACACATTCCACATCCAGACAGAACTCTATTCAGACCCCCTCAACAAGTCCCTCCATTCCCACACATACCACTCACTTTACCCCGAAGACATAGTCTTCTCATCCAGCGGCAGCGACGCCCCACACACATGGCAAGGCACAAACATCGCCAACCCGGAATATGATCACGAATGTATGCGCCGCGCCATGGAACACGCAATCACTAGCGCCCACCTCCCAGCCTCTCATACACCCAGCGCAACCCTCCTCATACTCCCTCGACGGGAACACACATCATACCGCCATTCCAAATACATCAACTCCCCTTACA
The DNA here is from genome assembly GCA_026401115.1 of Tetraselmis chui. NCBI lineage: Eukaryota > Viridiplantae > Chlorophyta > Chlorodendrophyceae > Chlorodendrales > Chlorodendraceae > Tetraselmis > Tetraselmis chui. The sequence continues at coordinate 44,656 of JAPMLY010000737.1, forward strand.
CTTACCACCTCTACACCCTTCCCAATGACGCAAACACCCTCCTGCCCCCCGACCAACACACAGGACACCCCACAGCACCTACCCCATTCGGCACACGCTGGATGGTCGACATCTACCTCGTCGCCAACCCCCTAGCCCTCTCCACCCTACCCTCACACATAGTCATGACCGCACTCCACAACACACTCGAGTCCATCTACGACACACACCTCCCCAACCCCAACATCACCATCCCTCCCCCCACCTCATAGACACCTACTCACCACACTCAGCAGGCATCTATTATCTCCCCCCCAACCCCTTACACCCCCTTACCTACCCCCTCCAAGAACGCATGAAACAACTTACTGCCCCACCAAAGGAAATCTTGCTTGGAATTGGCAAGACTTTGTATACACAGACGGCTCAAAAAAAGGGAGGCTCCTCCCCCCTAGGAGCAGCCGCCACCCATCCCGCCTCGGACACCCGCATGAAAATTCTGGTGACTTCTACCCTTCCCTCTCACACCATTAATCGCGCAGAACTTGCATGCATAGACATAGGCCTCCAACTAGGCCACACACACCTCCTTACAGACAGTGCGTGCTCCCCCCGCCTCATACAAGGCTACTTAAACTGCCCATCCGCATACATACACAACATACACCGCGACACACTCCTTTCCATAACACACACCCTCAAAACCCGCTGCAACGCAGGCTTCCGCACACACCTCGGCAAAATTAAAGCACACAAGCACTCACTAGGAAACGACCTCGCAGATGCACTAGCTAACCAAGTTGCAAACGGTCACCCGCCAGACACAACATACGCCACAGATTTCGACGTGTCGATAGGCCATTGGACCTGGCCATACACCCTTATTCCACAATCCCTAGGAGAACCCTTACCCTACAGATACACCAACCTGAAAACTGACGCCCACACCCACAACACCAAACACACTCACACGCCCCTCTCACAAACAACCAAACACGGTGCCCTCCTCGCCCGCGCAGCGGAGGAAGGCGCCGACTTCACCTTCCACAAAAAACACACATCACTCACCAACATCCAATTCACACACAAGCAAGAATTCATGTAAGGAGTCCAAAACTCTCGCCTCCTCACACACAACCCACCCTACGCTGCCCCATGTGTGGACAATTCACCTGCAACGGCCACATGGCCGGTAAGTGCCCCACCATGTCTGACCTAAGACAGGACCGCCACAACAGCGCGGCACAACTCCTACTCTCCCTCTTGGAACGCCACAACGGCGGTCGTTGGGAAACCATCACTGCAGACTTCGGTAACAAACCCATCAAATCATTCAACCCCCCCCCCCCCCCCACTCCCACCCACACCCTTCTTGACTGTCACCCCCCACATGCCTACCCGCCTTGTTGCTGCTGACGAAGGTCTCTCGCCCGACTCCCTAACCCCGTGCCCCGCCATCCTCCCCCCTAAGATTCTCCCCCCCGCGCTACGACCTCCGGCGCACAAACCCGATTTCATCCGCCTCCTCGAACCTCGCTTCGTCGGTCATACAAACGGCCGCCGCCGATACTCATCCATTAAGAAAATTCAAATCGGGAAGTGGAAGTATTGCACGGACCACAACCTCTCCCAAACAGCCCACTTTATTCGCGCCAAATACACACCCCTCGCAAATGCCATCCGCAACCACTGGCCAGGTACCGATGTCGACATCCTCCCCATCGTCATGAGCCGCACGGGCACACCGCACTCATCCACCATTGCAAGTCTCACCTCTCTCCTCACCCTCCGCACTGACCCTCCTGACAAACTCATCTCTAAAACACAACTCGACACGTCTCGCATCCTTTCCCAACTCCATACGCACACTGTCCAATGGCTACATCATCTCCTACTTGTATTCCGCATCAAATCCCGCACGACCTCTCGCCGAGCCTCCACACAATGCACCTTCTCATGCCCCTAACTACACACAACCATCATCCCGCATCATACCCTCCCCCGGGGGGGGGGGTGTGGCGGTTAGCCTCCTCAAGCTAAACGCTAGCATAAATCAATTCTAATCTGTTTAGTTCTATTGTTGCAAGATGGCAAAAGATGCTGTCGAGAGATGATGTTGAAAGGATGTTTCACTGTTGTACTTAAGCAATATATGTTGTAAGTGAACACAGGAATTGTTAAATGGTTCAGTCACCTCCCTCTACTGCACAGGGCTTAAATAGGTCTCTGCCCATGTAGCTTACGCCTGCTTGCTTCGCTTACGTGTCAGGCGTTAGGGCTGTCTAGCCGTTGTCATCTCTCCAGAGACGCGGCGTGCCTAGCATTGAGATTCACGATGCGGCTCTTTCTACATCGGAGAACTCGCTTAGGCGCGTCATCTTGCTAGTTAGGTTAACTTGTGCGTACTTGTACGTACTGGTCGTACAGTAAGCATCAACACCCTTATGAATATTGGAGTAGCGACGTACCCACGTGTGTACGTCCGTCGGATGGAAAAGCACGAATTAGAATTAGTAACGAGTACATGAACAATGTCTTGCAATGTATTGTTGCATGACAGTACTCGTCACACTCGTACCCTCCCCCTCTTGACAGATCTTTGAGGCCGCCGCGAGGCAGACCTCCGTGGTCTAAGCTCCTTTACTGAAGGAGTTACTGGGACTCATGAATGCGCGATGGGTGAGCGTACATGAAGTCGACAGTATCTCTGGCTTGAATTCGGCTGTCTTTTGTCCACTCACCCTCGTCCCCATAAAACGAGTCTTGGGAGTATACCCCTTGCGAATGAGATCAGCGAACTCAAGGCTCAGCTGCAACGCGTTAACAGTCAGAAAATTTAAATGTGCGTCTTCAAACAGCAGCTGAGACTTCCGTCGTAATTCTCGATCTGACGGAACCTCGCCATCCCAAAATAATGGAACTGTGGCCTGAGGTACGAAGTTTGGACGCCGGCTTAACGGGTCAGCTTCGTTTAGAGCTCCCTTGCGATATGCAAGTGTCATCGAGCCCACACACGGTTGCAAATCCCGCAGGTATCTTGCTTGCCGCTTGTTCAGCCTCTTGTTCGGTTACCTGAGCAGATGTCGCAGTGTGTCGTGGTCTGTTACGACAAGGAACTTAGAGCATCCTTCAAGATAGCACCTCCAATGCTTAACAGCGTTGCATACGGCCAAAGCTTCTAAGTCGTACGCAGAGTAAGTGTTACCAAGCTCAGTTGGATTCAGCTTACGCGCCCAGTAAGAGACTGGTTGAAGACCTCCTCCTTGGTCTTGCAACATGACTGCTGCAATCCCCACTGTTGAAGCATCTGTAGCCACGGTGAACGTCGCGTCCGAGCCGACCTCCGGAAGGATCAGGTATGGCGCGGAAATGAGCCGTAACTTGAGAGTCTCAAAGGCTTCCAAACATGCAGGCATCAGCGTAACCTTCTGTGGCTGGGACTTCCGCAGTAAGTCCGTCAATGGAGCCGTAAGGTCGCTGAAATGATGAATAAATCTGGCATAGAAGTTGCAGAACTGTACGAAACTGCGAACCTCCTTCTGCGTCGTGGGCACTGGCCAGTCTGCAACGGCCTCGACTTTCTTTGTGGAAACCGAAATTTTACCAGCTGACATAGTATAGCCTAGATACTCCATCTCTTGCAGGCCGAAGAAGCACTTCTTAAGGCGTAACTTTAAGCCCTCTTACTTGAATCGTTGTAGAACGAGAAGTAGGTGCTCCAGGTGTTCCTCAAGAGTTCGCCTGTAGATACATACGTCATCGAGGTAGACAGTAACGAACTTATGTAAAAAGTCGCGAAGTATGTCATTCATCATCGTATGAAGTCGCAGGCGCATTACACAGTCCAAACGGCATGGCGACCCATTCCATTAAGCCATCAGGTGTCTGAAACGCCGTCTTGTGGATGTCTTTGTCACGCACTCGAACTTGCCAAAAACCAGAGGCGAGGTCGAGGTGGGTGTAAAAGTTCGCGTCCTTAAGCTCGTCGAGCGTGTCGTCCACACGCGGAAGTGGGTAAGCATCTTTACGCGTAACCGCATTAAGGCCACGGTAGTCAATGCACAGTCGTAGCGAGCCATCAGCTTTCCGCACAAAAAGAATTGGCGAGCCGAACTCACTGTAGCTGGGACGGATCAAACCAGCCTCTACTGCGTCTTTGAGCTGTCGATTGAGCTCAGCGCGCTCTGCAGGTGACAATCTGTTGAGCCGTTGGCGTCGCATCGGGCCAATTGTTTCAATAGGATAATCCCACTGTTGGCTTACATGCAGAGAGTCGATAGGTTGCAATAACTCTGGGAAGTCATCGTAGAGTATTATGACCGGAAGTTGTCACGTTGTTCTGCTCTTAGCTCCTCTCCAGTGTGAAAGTCAGTGGGTTGATCAGCGGCTGGCGTAAGTTCAACGACGTAAAATTCAGCATTACGTCCCATGCTACGGCGCGTCTTGCGCATAAGTTTCTGAACTTTAGTAGATGACATCAATAGACACTCAGGACGTCGTTCCTCAAGTGTAGTCTCTACTGCTCTGCCGTCCATTAGCGTAAAAACTCGGGTTGAACCATGTTGAACGTGGTATGCACGGTTCGATAAGGAAGATACTGTAACGTGATGGTTACAGGTACGCTACACGACCAGCCTTGGGTGGCGGCTGGTGTCGAGACAAGAGTGTGTGTCAGCTGTCGCTGTCAGCTGTCTGTACGCTAGTTTGTGATATCGCGCTTAGACACTCTAGGTGATGTCCTGTACATAAGGACTTCTATCAGGGCATACATTAGCTCTCTGTAACTAATCTGCATTAGGAATTACTTACAACACTCCCCCTCAAGATAGCTAAGGTGTGTCTTGTGACCAGATGGAAGTGATTACAGAATTCCTTCTACAAAGTGTGTCGCTGCATGGGTCCAGATGTCCCCAGAATGGCGCTCCTGTGTTTCACGAGTGCATGTCCAGGTAGTGGCTTGGTCAGCATGTCAGCGACCATGTCACCGGTGGGTAGGTACCGTAGTTTGACGGTCCCCAGCTGTACGTGGTCCTTCACGAAATGATACTTCAGGTCGATGTGCTTGGTCTTCTCGCTCACCAGTGCATTCTGCGAATAGGCGATGCAGCTCTGGTTGTCTTCCCAGATTGTGGTCGTCCCGCTGACAGGTCGACTGAAGATCTCCGACAACATCTGTCGAATATGGATGGCCTCCTTAGTCGCGTCCGCTGCTGAGTAGTACTCAGCCTCGCATGTTGACTGTGCGACGCAGGACTGCTTTCTAGACTTGTAGCTGACTGCACCTCTGCCCAGTGTAAAAACAAATCCCGATCGTGACCGGCGTGTCACACTGTCATTGCCCCAGTCTGCATCAGCGAAGCCTGTAAGTTGGAGAGTGTTGTCCTCACCCCCCCCCAACGTCAGGCTCATGGCTGGAGACCCTTTAAGATAGCGCAACACTTTCTTAAGGGCCTGCATGTGGGCTACTGTAGGGTTCGCTTGCGCAGAGCCCAGAATGCTGAGCGCGGTCGAAATGTCCGGGCGAGTGCATACAGCGGCATATTGCAAACTGCCGAGCAGACTCGGGTAAACGTCCCGGTCCGCGCCTGTGAGGGGTACAGCCGTCTGCGTGGAGAGCGCAGCCAAAAAACCGGGGTCCATCGGGAGACACGAGGGTTTGCAGTCCACCATGTCATGTTTTTCAAGCAGCTCGCGCACGTATTTGCCTTGATCGAGGCTGATGGTGCGCGCCGCTCTGTCCCTGGTGATGTGCATGCCGATGATGTCGGACAGGTCACCCTGATCCTTGATGTCAAATCGGGATCGCACCAGCGCGGTGAAGGCCACCCGCCAGGCGGTGTTGTTGCACGCCACAGGAATGTCATCCACGTAGAGGGCAATCATGGCGAAAACGCCGTCGGCCTCAAAGATGTAGATGCATGGGTCAGAGATCAGCTGGCGCCAGCCTTGAGAGACTAGCCAGTCGCGAAGCAGCTCGTTAAACTCCCTGGGGGACTGCTTCAAGCCGTATAGGCACCGGCGGAGGTGACAGACATTGGTGGTACCGTCATCGAACCCCAGGGGCTGTCTGATGTAGACATCCTCCTTGATGGGTGCGTACAGAAACGCCGTGTCGATGTCGAGACCGCCCAGGTCGAGGTCACGAGCAGCGGCAATACTGAAGAAGACGCGGAGGCTAGCTAGTCGGATGACGGGTGAGAACGTCTCCGTGTAGTCAATCCCCTCGCGCTGGCTGCAGCCTTTTGCGACAAATCGTGCCTTGTATCGAGAAACAGCACCAGATGCGTCTGTTTTAGCCTTGTAGACCCACATGTTGTTGACCACGCGGCGTCCAGCGGGCAGGGGAACGAGATCCCACGTCTGGTTGGACGTCAGAGAGTTGAATTCCACCTGCATGGCTGTCTGCCATTCCGCGGACTGTGGACTAACCAAGGCATCCTTGTAGGATGTGGGTTCAACACAGACGCTTGCGGACACCATAGCGACATCACTCACAGGTCCTTCAGAGTACCTGTGACGTGGCTGAGCTGTCATCATGGAGAAGTCAGGGAGTGGAAAAATGTCGTCCATGTGGTCGGACAGGTCGTGCTCACACGAGTCAGTGACACACACGCGCGGCACAGTAGAGACATGGGCAACATACTCCCCATAGCGAGTAGGCGGTCCGCGAGGGCGAGCGGGTCTGTCGACCTCCTCCACACACCCTGTGTCATCTGTGTCCAGGATCAGGTCTGGGAGTGGGTGACTTTCAGGGGAAATGGGGAGAGCCTCTGTGTCTGCACACACATCAATCGACGAGGCGACAGGGTGGGATGTCCCGAACCCGGGCACAGTCTCTTCAAACTTGACGTGAACAGACGTGGTGATGCGCCTGGTCGCGGGGTTGTAGATACGATACCCTGGGGAGTTATGAGAGTACCCCACCAGCACACCTCGGAACGCTTTCAGGCCAAGTTTCCGTCTGAGGTTATCAGGTACCTTGGCAAATGCTGCACATCCGAACACGCGAAATACTGACGCGTCAGGGACTGCGCCTGTGAGAATGGTGACAGGGACCCCCCCAGACGGGCCAACAGCCCGACTGTAAGTACGGTTACGGAGGTGGACCACAGTGCTGATCGCGCATGACCACATGCTGTTAGGCACAGACATGGCGTGAAGCATTGAGGACGCGCAGTCACGCAGTGTGCGCCACGGGCGTTCTGCTTTCCCAAGCATGTGATGTGCATAGGGCGCCGAGAATTGAGTGCTGAAACCCAATCTCGCGCACATGAGCTGCGTGTTCGCGGCCTCAAAAACCGAGTCTGAGTCGAATTTCAGAAACGGTGCAAATGCATGGAGGTGTGAGTGATAACGGGCATGAGTATGCCGCGCGTCCAGGAGGATGGTCTCCAGTTTCGCGCATGTCTCATCCTTAGACTTCAGAAACCGCACCCACATGAAGTTAGTGTGGTGGTCGATGACCAGCAGGCAATACCGCAGGCCGTAGGGGGAGGGTACACTGACAGGACCCCACAGATCACACGACATGTGTTGAAGCGGGGCGGCTGGCTTCTGAGATGCTGTGCGATTTTTTGGCGCAGACGTGGCTTTGTTCAGATTGCAAGACTCACAGGCGAGATCTTTTACAGAACTAGGCATAACCGGTACAGACACCGTGTTATGAGAATGCTGAGCCTGCAGGCTCTGCATGTTCAGGTGCCCCATTCTACTGTGCCACAAAGCAGCGTCGCACTCAGCAGCAAGTGCGACAGAGTTCTGGCTACGACTGTCTACGGTGGGCGAGGACATCCCCGCACATGCATGCGACCTCGGGAGGAGGTACAGTCCGTTCCCCGACGGGATTAGCATCCCCATGCCTGTGGTCACACGCACAGTGCCAGAGTCAGTGTCTGTAGGGAAAGAAAACGCACACCCTGAGTGTTGCTGCATCCAGCTGACACTCAGGAGACGACTGATACGTTGCGCTGATCGAGAGGACAAGTCAGGGGTGTACAGGGCATGAGCGAGCCGAAAGACTGTTCGACCGGAGGTTAGGCAAATGGGGATGCGGACTTTTCCACTGCCCTGGACCGTGACACCAACACCACCAACTGTGCTGCGGCGGGAGGATGGATGAAATTCCGAAAAATCCGACCGAAATGACGTCAAGTTAACGGAGCAGGCAGAGTCAACTACCCAGTACTCAGACAGGTCGGCAACACGAGATGCAGCAGACGTGAATGCAACTGAGGCAAAGGACGTACTGACCTCAGTGTCGTCATACTCGTCTTGCATGTCGTATTCCAGTGCGTCCTCAGCGGGAGCATGTCCCTCAGATGCTTCAGCAGCAGAGAGGTGGCTGAGGTGTGCAGTGGGGGGAGGCTGGTCCGCGTATCTCTCGGCAATCTGTTTGCGCTTGGCCAGTGTCCAGCGGAGGACATCAGCATCCGGCGCTTTGCAGGTCGACCAGACATGGTTTGGGTCTCCGCAGGCCCCGCACTTCATTGCGAACTTGGACTTCTTTTTGTCCGCGGTCCATCCCCCACTGCCACGGCCACCCTGCCGTTTGCGATCCGCAAGGAAGGCATTGACCGCAGGCCCGGAATCAGCAGTGTCCCCCTTGTTGGAGACGTCTGCATCAAGATTTTGAGCCTGGTGGATAATGCTCCCCATCACTTTGTCGGCTGACAGGATGAAGTCGGTGTCAAAGGCATTAATCACACACTGTTTGGCTTGGCCATACTGCCCAACGTTCGACAGACCGCGAATCATGACCAGAGCGAGGACGTGGGGGTGAATGGCTGCAGAGCCGTCTTTCAGCTGCAGGCACTCGTTCAGCTCATCGAAGCACTGCTTCACAGCGTGGACGTATGCCGAGACTGATTGACCAGAGGCCTGACGAACCATCATGCGGTCCAGGAGCGACAGCGTGCGTGAAATGGACTGCGCGTCCAGTCTCTCGCACAACACTTCCCATGCGGCTGTCCCGCAGTCGAGTCGTCCAGCGGGGACCCCCGCGATGGCCTGTGCAGCTGGCTTGTTCTGGCGGCAGCACTGAACGAGCATCGCGTGCGCGAACCGCTGAGCGACTGGATTCAGAGGCACGCCAGAAGAGGAAAGAGCAAGTTGAGGGATCAGTGCAGCCCCCTTAATCGAAAGGAACGACAGGAAGTCGCGCTTCCAGGTCTTGAATTCACCCGTCCTCGGCATAAGCGGAGCGTCCATGCGAAAAGACCGGGAAAAAGAGTCACCATCGAAGTTGGTGGCCCAGTCTGCTGTCATCGCAACGAACTCCGGGTCGATCGTGGGCCTGCGGCTGGCGCTGCTGTGGAGTGGGTACTCGTGTACTGGAGTAGGCACGGGGTCGCTAGCAGGCCGGTACTGGTTGGGCACAGGTTGGAACGGCGCCGTGTCGATAGGCACCGGGTGATCGCGCAGTGCGTCCCGACGGAGAAGCTCCGACTGCGTCCGGTCCTGGTCGTCCATTCTGGCGTGGAGCAGCTGTAGCTGTTCCATCACCAGTCGAATGCTGTCGCCGGCTGAGTCGGGCAACGGAGTGTCGCACGTGCCGGAGTCGACACCCGAGTCGGCGGCCGATGCGGTAGGTGTCGGCTTTGATTTTGGCGCCATCGTAAAAGGGTCGAGTACCCAACCGGACAGTGGAAAAAATCCACTAGCGGTAACTGTGCCTTACGACGGTATACAAAGAGACGGCCTGATGCCCGCCGACCCGTCGGCCTGTTGCCCCGGGGTGTCTCAATGCACCTTTTTCGTATCCTCCACCCAGTGTGGGGCACAGTGACAGCCGAGGCAAGAACAGGCAGGTGTATATGTCCGCTGCTCTACGTAACGGCTGAAGCTGTCGTGCACCCTGTGTATGAGTATTCACCCTCACAATGCTCCCCCCTTCCCCACTCCAGCTTGGACCTGTATGCACCCTGTCCACACAAGCGAGTGCGCTTGTGTGGTTGGCTAGGTCGTCGTGGCGTAGAGTAGAGTAGGTGGTAGCGGAGCTGTTCCGTAGAGTAGTGTTTGAGAAAGTGGAAATAAATATACAGAGTAAAGTATGATTATTCGAAAAAACAAAATGGCTTTGCCTTCGGGCGAGTGTCCAAGTTGCACGCCGAAAGGCACTGTCGTCTCGCGTAACCTTCAGGTGGAGGGCCCATAACCTGTTGAACGTGGTATGCACGGTTCGATAAGGAAGATACTGTAACGTGATGGTTACAGGTACGCTACACGACCAGCCTTGGGTGGCGGCTGGTGTCGAGACAAGAGTGTGTGTCAGCTGTCGCTGTCAGCTGTCTGTACGCTAGTTTGTGATATCGCGCTCAGACACTCTAGGTGATGTCCTGTACATAAGGACTTCTATCAGGGCATACATTAGCTCTCTGTAACTAATCTGCATTAGGAATTACTTACAACAAACCAAATTGTAAAGAGTCATGTTCGTCACCAAGCCATGGTAAACCCAGGATTAAATTAACAGCACGTAAATCACGTAAGACGTAAAAAATCCGGTGAAATTCGTGTCGAGCCAGCTCAAAAGTGACAGCACAGACTGTCGAAGAAGCCACTCGTTGTCCGTTGGCGAGTCGAACATGGGTCTTGGCCACAGACTTCCGAGTCTGTAAAGCAAAGCGTCGTACGAAGTCCTCAGATACGAAGTCAAGCGTCGCAGCGCAGTCCACTAAGCTAGTAATATGGTGTCCCCCATCATGAGTTTTCACAGTCAGCTCGGTTCGAACTCACGGGCGAGCTTCCGTGAGGTCAGTCAGCATGGCTGTAGCCGGCGGAGAAAATTGTCGCAGCGTAGCGATGGACTGTTCCGCGTCGCCAAGAGGTACATGTACTGAGGTGGGTTGGTCAGATGATGGAAGTGATGTCGAGTCATAAAACGCACAATCTGCGTCGACTAACCACAGTTGGACATGCCAAAGAGCTGGAGCAACCACCTCCTGTTGCGCTGGGTTCTCCAGTGAATGGCGAGTAAACAGTTGTGTCCTCGCTGGGAATTCTTGGTAGAGTTTCCATTGTTTAGTCAAAATTGAGCGAATTTTGCCCATTTCGGTAGCACGAAAACTGCCATCGTGGATGTCGGAGATGTTCAACGACAATCCTCAAAATGCTGGATTATATGCTCAACCAACTCCCAAGGTGGTTTAATGAAAACCCGTTCTCCTGATAAGTCCCTCTCAAGAATCGAGTCACTCGGCGAACTGTGAAGTAAGCCACCGTGCGAGTTTAGACATTCATCATCCGCACATCCCTCCAATGTGAAGTTGAATCGTGCATGCAAAAGGTCAAAAACAGAGTCAACCAGTTTCCAATGAATCGAACGTCTGGTTACAAGTTTACGACTATGTCTTTGCTTTGTCTGACGACGACGACCTGCTACTAGAGTTGCAGGTGTCGCGACTATAGTTGATGGAGATGTCGAAGGCGTATCGACGACCTCTGTCGCTAACAATGTTTCAGAACGAACAATAGATGTAGCCGGCTGCTCAAGTTAGCTAGTAGAACAACCTTGCCACCATCATTGCTTCTTAGATTGTGGTGCGTCCATAGGTGCCTTGCCCTTAAGTTCAGGGCACTGAAACAAGCGGTGTCCCTTCTTGTGACACTTGAAACAGAGACCTTCTTCCATGTGTCTCTTGCGCTCCTCGGATGTCATTGCATTAGCGATTGCGCTGAAGTCAATACGGCCAGTGCTTGAAGATGGTTGACCTCGACCACCACCTTGATTGCCTCCACGTCTACGGCCTCGACCACGGCCACCGCCATTGCGCTTCCAAATCTTAGAGGCTCCGACGAGTGGATCATCAGAGTTCCGCTTCCTTGTGGGTTGAGCAGACGGGCTAGCTGAAGACCGCATGCTACCGAGTTCCGATGAATATGTTACGACGTCATTCGGGAAATTTTGCAGCTCCACCACAGTGACGCTGTAACCCTTTTGAGCCCGGTGTGACTTCGCTTGATTCTTCAACGTAGAGTTTGCCAGTCCGTTGATAAAGCACACGCACTGCACATCGGCTGTCAGATTCTGACGTGACCGACGTAAGAAGTCGTTGTAATGCTTGGTATATACAACGTAACTCATCATGCTGCCTTGCGTAAGGTTAAGCAGAGCGTCAATCGCGTCATCTTGGATGTTCGGGAGAAACTTAGTCTTGCGTCTCCGCGACAAGGAGGTCAAACGTAGACGGGATAGCAGCTTGGTCTTTCCGGTTCAGCCACCACCCATTCAGATGTCCTGAGAAATGTGACGTAACCCAGATAACCGAGACGTACGAGTCAGCCGTAATGCCGAGTAAAAGAAGACGCTGAGGTTGCGCCTCGAGCCAATCCTCCAATTCACGGGCATTGCCACCAGACTGAAACGGGGAGTTAATCGCAGCCTTGCGTTGTGTCTCCGTAAGGGTCACATGTAGTCCAGCCAGGTTCCGAGTAGGCGTCGGCATTCCCACACGTAAATCTGTCGGAGTTTCACCACACAGCCGATTAATGTGTCCACGAATCAGTAGCCATACATGTCCATAGTCCACCGATGAAAACCGGGGGTACATGAAGAACTGTCTTGGAATAGTCGTGTCGTCATGAAAGAGTGCATGAGATGTATAGACTGCACGACGAAAAGTCTCCCATTGAGTCACGTAACCGAAGTGATGTAACTCGCTCTTATGTTTCACAGCGGGAAGTAACCCCGTCTTGGCGGGCGTTAGATTCAGACCACCGATATCAAACGTTTCTGGGACGACGTACGAGCCATCCGGATTAATCGTAGACTGAACAGTAACAGCCTGCTCAAGCTGAGCATGAGTACGTAAGTGGCTCGTAACAAACGGAACGGGAACATAAGCCGAGTACACGTAGACAAGCTATTGTCCTTCAAGTAGTGCAACTCGAACATGTGCGTCACTCAACAGCGTCAAATCATCCGGAGTTTAAGTAAGGTCGGTTTCCTCGTGTAACTCACGAACGGCAGCATCAACATGCTCTTCGTTAGTTGTGATAGAGCCAGCCGGGAACCAAGTTTTACCGGTACGAGGCTCACGTTGTAACACAAGCTTAACGTTCGACAGTTTAGTCCCTCCAACGTGAATTACGACCACCACGTAACGTCCAGGTCCAACCGAAGCCATTTCGAGTCAATTAAGCAACGTCGAGCGAATCAATTTGGTAGCGAAAACGTGCGTCGACCAAAGAGCTCCGAAACCAGTGTGGCGGTTAGCCTCCTCAAGCTAAACGATAGCACAAATCAGTTCTAATTTGTCTAGTTCTGTTGTTGCAAGATGGCAAAAGATGTTGTCGAGAGATGATGTTGAAAGGATGTTTCACTGTTGTACTTAAGCAATATATGTTGTAAGTGAACAAAGGAATTGTTAAATGGCCCCGTCACCTCCCTCTACTGCACAGGGCTTAAATAGGTCTCTGTCTGCTTGCTTTGCTTACGTGTCAAGCGTTAGGGCTGTCTAACCGTTGTCATCTCTCCAGAGACGCGGCCTGCCTAGCATTGAGATTCACGACGCGGCTCTTTCTGCATCGGAGAACTCGCTTAGGCGCGTCATCTTGCTAGTTAGATTAACTTGTGCGTACTTGTACATACCGGGAGGCAACGGTCGTATAGTAAGCATCAACACCCTTATGAATATTGCAGTAGCGACGTACCCGCGTGTGTACGTCCGTCCGATGGAAAAGCACGAATTGGAATTAGTAACGAGTACATGAACAATGTCCTGCAATGTACTGTTGCATGACTGTACTCGCCACAGGGGGTAAGACCCCCGAACACCCTTGAAGAGGTTGGATATAGGTGGTTAACGGTCTAGTCCTGACTTGTAAGTTCCCTGTATGGCATAGTTGGGAGGGCCCATAGACAGCAACCGGCGCATATGGTTTTTGGTGTAAAACCGGCGCATACGGTACATGTTGTAGACAATTTCAATTTCAATTTCAATTTCGAGGCCGTCAAGGAGTGGCCGGTACCTAAGATACCGCGTGAAGCTCATATTTTCGTGCAATTTTGCATTTAATACGCGAAGTTCATTCATCACCTCAGTGATATGTCGGCGTCGTTATTAACATAATTGTTAAGGAAGTCTCAGCCGCAAAGGATTGTGATGACGCCTACATGCATGGCAGACTTTGATACTCTCAACGGGGATTGGATCCGAGTCTTAAGCAACAGCGAGTACCGGGGACGTCTCGGGTTTGCCCTTGAATTCGTGGGCCCGGAGCAAAAAAACATAGGTTCCCACTCGATTCGGAACCATGAAACATAGGTACGCACTCGTGCCGGTATCATACGTTGAGAGGAATCGCGCGATCCGAAGCCATGCATGCGTCAACACTCGGAGGCACCGAAACCAGATTTTGTAAGTTACTAATGGCATCGGATATAAATTTCATAAGTAACTATTGGCATCGGTTATAAATTCTGTAAGTACTCCCTCGATTCGCCAATTGTTGTACACTTATGGAATCGTTGTACCCGCGAGACGTTATCCAAAACACATGTACGGATTCGTGACGGTGCCCAATCAGCATCGGCCGCCAAAAGCACGACGGCCGCCCGTAGTGACATCATGTCCGCACTCATCGGGGATTTTCATGCCAATGGCATAGCGAATATGTTTAGGTGTACAACTGCGATTTGTTAAAACATCAAGAGTGATGTCATTAACTCATTCCACAACGACGTTAACCACCTTTGGAGGCCGGGTTTGGGACGGTTAAAGGGTGCGACAAACCCATTCCGTCACTATCAACTTGTAGCAATTCACTATGGCGTGTGAATCTAGTAGGGGTAAGGCGTTTATCTCAGGGAGAAATATATCATCCAGCACGGGTAGCCATCGTACGGAAGAGGAGGTCGACGCCGATGTAGCAAAGGTGTTTAGGACAGAGCAGTCTAAGACATGAACAAACCCATATATTAAGAAACGACGGTATGTAGATAAAAAAATATTAGCGAGGGGAAAGCGTGTGGATTGTTGACGCACAAGGTTACATGGGAGGGATTGCCCGATGCTGCCGCCAGATCTGAAGCATCGACAAACCTCGAACGACAAGCAAACTAGCCCATCCTCCTACGTGAGTTCACACTCCTCCGAGCGAAAGAAGAAGAGGCGAGCATCCCCCCCCTCCCTCTTCACCACAAGCCAATCACCTTTAATCGGTTAGAAGCGTCGATTCTCACCAAGCGAATTTTACTGTCTTTGTATTTTTTCGAGATCGGGAAGAAAATATCGCATATATTGAACCTACTGACACGATTACGATACTAGAGATGCTGAACATGTCGCCAAAATCTCCGGTCGCAATCATTTGACGTCTTTACCTGATAGATTTTCAGTGCTTTAAAACAAGTTTAGTTCCTCAACGATACAAATAATTCCAGAGATCCATAATGTGTATTAAGTACACTCCTCTACATAAGTCCGGACAATATTTTGCACCTTCGCAAGTACAAAATGTAACCATGCGTCGATTTTAATGACAAATCTCCTGAAATCCTAGGCAATGCTGTTGCGCGCAAAATGGAATGCGCCGACAACTACGAGGGGCGAATTCGAGCATTGCCGGGCTTGTGTACTTGGGGTTATCGCGCCCGCACCCGTGCGGCACGCTCTTTCAAACAGTCGCCTTGCTGGTTAGACGAATAGTGTAACGGGCGCACAACGCCGGAATATGAATGATGATGCGACGGTCGCGCAATTATAATGGATAGGTGACAGCGGGAGGAGGTGCTGAGCATGCCGCTGTGGGGGAAACGCACGAAATCGTGTATGTAGACTTACCACCGATATGCGCACAACCCAATGGCAAGCCGCTTTCGGCCACAATGTTCAAGCGATCATAATTTACTCATATTATGTGGTCAACCCATTTTTAAACAGGTACCGTTGGAAGCGTCTTTTCAATGCGCGTCGAACGCATCTACTTTAAAGTTCAAACACCCACAAATCGATTTGTTATGAATTATTGCAATTTACAAATTATTCCGGCAAAGCTGAGCTGCAGTGCCAAGCAACACCCATCGAATTCGGCTCCACTCATGAGGCGACTTGTGCGGGATTTGTCGATATATGTTTACCAATTCTTCATTCCTATTGACTTCCGAGCCTAATTCCCGACGCGTGCCACGCGTGGGGCGTGTGTGGTTGGCACAAGCACATACCCAAGCATTCCAAACTCATGCTCCGAATCAGAGATCGACTAATGATCAATAGTCGATGCATCGACGTTTTTTGCAATTGATCAATTATCGATATGTATGCACTACATTTAACGGATGCATTGATCTTTAAAGCTTGACTTATCAAATGCATCGATATTTAAAGGCTAGACTTATCATATGCGTCGATATTTAAAGGCTTACTTATCAGATGCACCAATCTTTTGTGCCGCGATTTATGAGATGCTTCGATGTTTAGGCCGCGATTTATCAGATACACCGATCTTTAGTGCAGCGAGTTATCAGATGTACCGATGTTTTGGCCGGAATT
Organism: Tetraselmis chui; assembly: GCA_026401115.1. Classification (NCBI taxonomy): domain Eukaryota; kingdom Viridiplantae; phylum Chlorophyta; class Chlorodendrophyceae; order Chlorodendrales; family Chlorodendraceae; genus Tetraselmis; species Tetraselmis chui. The sequence continues at coordinate 61,125 of JAPMLY010000737.1, forward strand.
TATCAGATGTATCAATATTTATTTATCGTTTCTACTCTTGATTCATTCTTGTATTGTGCGCAATCTTAAATGGAATAATAATTAGCTTTATATCAATGTTAACCATATAAAAAAATCTAGCAAATGAATGAAAATTGATACTTTACACACAAATCGAATGTTTTCATACAATCGAAATGGAAATAAGGAGAAGGCATTCAAGCAGAATTACATTATCAGTACTATACTCAGAATGAAATGCATCTATGGTTCCTTGATATATCCACGGCCAACATTAGACGGAAAAGGGTTGATGGATTGACCAATCAGCAACTCATATGCGTAAAAAAAGGGGTCATTGTCTCGTTATCGTTGTTCCTCGGGCTTAGGTTTTTTCCTCCTTTTTTTTTTTTTTTGGCTTGGTGGCCTCCACTGCTTTCTCTTGTAAGAAATTTATTGTCTCGTTATTGCCATGCTTGGACGAAACGTGGTGACATCGGCACTGATGACGGCCCGGAAAGGGATCATTGGTTACGAAGATTTTTGTCGACGGATGCGATGTCATGTGACATATGCCATAATCTATCCGTACATGTACTTCCGAAGAGTGTTGAAAAGTACAGTAGATTAAGCGTTTATTGTTGTTCCTCTTCTTCGTAGCCTATCCAGAAATAGGACGAAATACATGAGAATATATTACGTTTCGTTTGGATTTTTAAAAAGCGAAAATATGGTGACGAAACGTCAATCTACCAAGCGACTACACGTCTGTAGTCACCTTAATAAGCGCGCGGCAGCCACAACAGTCAGCAACATTTTTCACCCCGATGCGCGGTGACCAACCGTGGATGGATGTCCGACTCGCACCAATATCAACTTTGTAGAGTTGGATGACGCGACGATATCGTCGCTGAAAGTCTGTAGTGGGGCGCGACTTATGCAAGTTGCGTTGGGATGGCCTCGCATCTGCTCGACGCGGCGTCGAAGGCGATGCTACAAGACTGCGTCGACGCTTGCGCTAGTTCGCATTCACCGTCGGAAGCTCTGCGACTCGTAAAGGTGCGTAGTGCGAGTCCGCGGTTAACAAATTGTGCAAGAAACGACACAATTTGTTTTAGCAAGGGCTCGTCTACGCCGATGTAAGCGCAAAGGACTATTAGACGTCGGTAGTGGTATGGAAACTGTGGAGACTCTCGACAACTTCGCTGCAAGTGAAGGCAGCGACTAATAATTTTTAGTCTGCGTCAAGGACGGTCTCGAGGTGAATCCCATATGCTTTACTTTAAGTGCCAGTGTGCTCCTTTACCGTCTACGTTGTCGTGCCCAACTATGCCGAAATACTGAAAATTCGCGCGCGCGCGCGCGTGTGTGTGTGTGTGTGTGTGTGTGTGTGTGTGTGTGTGTGTGTGTGTGTGTGTGTGTGTGTGTGCTTCGCAAGTCTTACTTGTAATGTATATTCTCAAGCGTGTTGTGTGTGTGGAATGCACCCGTCATTATCAACTGACCGTGCATGCTGTGACTTTTCTCCGTGTGTTGTGTTAGGGATGGCCCTTGGCCTTGTGGCACAATAGCTGAAGAGTTCACGTGCTTTGCCAACGACGACGGAATATCTTTGGAAGACCACCACATGAGCAACGATGAGATGGTAATCACGTGCCAGATGTTAGCTCCCATGCATGTCGTGAACGTGTGCGCCATTTTTCGCTTCTTTAATGATCAATACTTCATCATTAAGTGCGACCCTTCACTGCATGCATTCTTTCCTCTTCTGTTACGTGAGTTGTGTGCATTGCATCATGTGTGTGTGTGTGTGTGTGTGTGTGTGTGTGTGTGTGTGTGTGTGTGTGTGTGTGTGTTGTCTCTAATTTTTATTTATCATGCATCTTTACCACTGTTTTGTGCGGCCTTGTTGGTATGTTGTAATTAATGTAGGACACCGTTCAATATCATTCCTAAATCAGTGGCTTCTTCTGCCTGTGTTCATTGGGTGTATCCCTTGGGCCCGTGAGACAGATGTTGAAAGTGATAAAATACACCTCGGTGCCTAAGTTGTGAAGTGCTTTGCCAATGTTCAGACTATTAGTAGCAAGCCTACGTAACTTGGTACTTCTCTAAAGAAGGTTAAGCTATCTGGAGTTGCGGGTATGCTGTCATTCCACCTCTTCCCACGGTTCCGCGCCGTGAACCCCCGTATGTAACGTTTTGTCACATCTTTTCTTTCGTTCTATATTAAATGCTTACAATGTCTCTACTACACTTATTGCATTGTACTTGCATCTTGTGTGTGTGTGTGTGTGTGTGTGTGTGTGTGTGTGTGTGTGTGTGTGTGTGTGTGTGTGTGTGTGTGTGTGTGTGTTTGGGTGCGCGTGTGTGCGAGAGTGTCTTGTCTGCGTGAACTGCAAGTTCCTGGACCCTAGAAGGGTCCTATCACAGCGCTCATCTCTTGGGATACTTGTCTAGCAACGAGCGAATTTGGGATACCTATATGGCATCGCTTTACTCTATGACACTTCTTGGCACCCCCGTAGCCTAGCTGCTCGCAGCCCTCGTCCGGACTAGCAGCAACATGGCAATGCATCCTTGGCATCACAACGGGATATGGCAATCGCAGCTACATCACATGTCAATATACTATTCATTGTTAGACCTCTCTAATGATTTTGAGCGACTATATACTTGCTATAGCCCCAATGATCCCAGACACAACCTTTAGTGGGCAGGGTAAAACCCACGATGAATGTGATGTGCTGGGTGAGGGGTTTGCAACACATGTTTTTGTTGGGTTGTATGGGGATGGGCTGTAATTTACGTATCCTTGAACAATGCGACATGTCTCCCAACGTGCACACGGGTCTCAGCCTTGAAGAGCAATTGCATTGTGCCCTCGTCCCCATTCACGACAACATGATCTTTGTTGTGAGCTAGACATAATAGCACTGCAACAGTGTTTGACGTATCAGATGCACATAACTTTTTTTATAAGTTTTCTTTTTAATCTAGTACTTATTTTCGATTTTTAAGATTTCGATCTTGAGCGCCTGAATTATCAGCTGCATTGATCTTTAGCGTCCGAAATATCAGATGCATTTATCTTTTGTGCCGCGGTTTATCAGATGCATTGATATTTAGAGCCGCGATTTATTATATGCATTGATGTTTTATTGTTTTAGAGGCTGAATCATCATATGCATCGACAATTAGGGCATGAATTATCATGTGCATCGATATTTACGTGAATGAAAGTCAGATCTAGTGATGCGATTTTTGATAGAATATATCGATTCTCGATCTTTATACACTGAATTGATCAAGATTCTCGATCTTTAAGCTTGAATCAATCACGATTCTCGATCTTTAGATTTGAGTTAATCGCGATTCTCGATCTTTATGCTATCAATTTCGATTCGGACCCTTATTCCAAACACCACCGTCAACGTGATACGTTCCTAACGGCCAAGTTGGACCTCGCCCCTCCCCTAAGCCAATCGCCCTCGCATGTTTACAACGTGCAGTGTTTATCCAAACCTGCGTCATGTGCGTTTTTTTCGCTTGCTTTCCAAAAACATCACCCGTGTCAACATCCCGGACATCCCTGGCACTGACGCTCACACTCACAGCAACAAACACACTCACACACCCCTCTCACAAACATCCAAACACGGTGCCCTCCTCGCCCGCGCCGCGGAGGACGGCGCCGACTTTACCTTCCACAAAAAACACACACAACACTCACCAACATCCAATTCACCCACAAGCAAGAATTCATGTGGGGAGTCCACAACACCCGCCTCCTCACACACAACCCCACCCTGCGCTGCCCCATGTGTGGCCAATTCACTAGCAACGGCCACATGGCCGGTAACTGCCCCACCATGTCTGCGCTAAGACAGCACCGCCACAAAAGCGCGCTGCAACTCCTACTTTCCCTCCTAGAACGCCACAATAAGGCTAGGGATCAAGTGAATTTTGTCGATGCTGATGGTAATGATATTTTGCAACGTCGATGTTGATGGTATTGATATCTTGGATTGTCGATGTTGATGGCGTTGATAGTTTGAGATGCTGACATCGATGGCAATTTAAGCCAATATTATCGCCGATGTATCGATATTTGGGACGATATATCGATACATCGGGCTTAAATAATCAATATTTTACAATTGTTTTGATAATTGATGGCATTGATGCGAGCACTCGTGCCATCGTGTCGATGTCGATGTCGCAACCTATCACATCGATGGCAGTATCACCAGGTGATGATGATACTATCGACGATGCATCGATGGCTGATCCCTAGCCTTACGCCACAACGGCGGACGATGGGCGACCATCACTGCAGATTTCGGTAACAAACCCATCAAATCATTCACATCCCCCACACCCACCCACACCCCTCTTGACTGTCACCCACCTCACCCCACCGACAAGCCCACCCGCCTTGTTGCTGCTGACGAAGGTCTCTCGCCCGACTCCCTAACCTCGTGCCCCGCCATCCTCCCCCCCCGAGATTCTCCCCCCCCGCGCTACGACCCCCGGCGCACAAACCCGACTTTATCCGCCTCCTCGAACCTCGATACGTCGGTCACACAAACGGTCGCCGCCGATACTCATCAATTAAAAAGATTCAGATAGGGGAGTGGAAGTATTGCACGGACCACAACCTCTCCCACACAGCCCAATTGATTCGTGCCAAGTACACACCCCTTGCAAATGACATCCGCAGCCACTGGCCAGGTACCGAAGACGACATCCTCCCCATCGTCATGAGCCGCACGGGTACACCGCACTCATCCACCATCGCGAGTCTCACCTCTCTACTCACCCTCCGCACTGACCCTCCTGACAAACTCATCTCCAAAGCACGACTCGACACGTCTCGCATCCTCGCACAACTCCGCACGCACACTGTCCAATGGCTACATCATCTCCTACTTGTACACCGCATCAAATCCCGCACGACCTCTCGCCGCGCCTCCACACACTGCACCTTCGCACGCCCCTAACTGCACGCCGCCATCACCTCGTATCGCACACTCCCCGGGGGGGAGTGAAACCTCCGAACACCCTTGGAGAGGTTGGATTTATGTGGTTAACGGTCTAGCCCTGACTTGTAAGCTTCATGTATGGCATAGTTGGGAGGGCCGAGAGACAACAACCGGCGCATACGGTAATTGTTGTAAACCGGCGCATACGGTACATGTTGTAATCAATTTCAATTTCAATGTGTTTTATGCCCTTTCGAATGGTGCATACATTGGTCCATGTCGTGAGACAAAAATGCGCACCATGGCTTATAGGGCATAGCATGTGATCACTCGCATGCATATGAAATTGTCAAATGTTTTCGTTGTCATTGTAATGATAACATATTGATTTTGTGCATGCATGTGTTACACTTGGATTCGTAGTCTCTTGTTGAAACATGTGTCATGATGCAAGGGCTGCTCCGGGACGGTTTAAAGCCGTGCATATCTGGAGACATATGGGAAGAGAACTCTATGTGGCTTTTCACGGTCATGGTGCATTAGATCGACGGATCGTGGCAGCTGTTGAAGCGTGTGGTCATTTGCGAGCCCTACGGGAAGGTTTCACACACATGTGAGAGCATTTTCCAACCGACAAAGCGCAGACTTGTTGCAGTGAATATGGGGGAGCTCACCGACGCGGACGACTTGGAAGGAATTGATGCCGTCGATATTGTTTACAAGTAGATTCTTAGCAAAGTAAGTGGATAAAGTGATGTTGTTGCTTGCATTGTGAGTGATTGTTCATTTCTTTACGTCGACCTCTACATCATCGACGCGAAGGATATGGAGCCCCACATGTTTGAGCCAAGGGAGAAGCTGAGAGGACAAATCATTCAACGTTTCTCCACGGATATCCGGGACAACGATTACATCAAGAGAGACATTGCAACGCTGTTGGACATTCGGTACGTCCGTCATTGTTTGAGAGTGTTCATATGTAATGCACACTTACTAAATGTTGTTACGCACTCGTTCTCATTTCACGCACACAAGATTAACTCGCAAATTAATATTTGGTTAATGTATGTTTGTGTTATCTTTCCATAATGACATTGAATTTACTATATGCATTTTAATTCTCGACGTTTTTTCTTGGTTGATTACCGCCTTTCAATTTTTTGTATAGGTTCAAAAACCTGGTTCATTGGCATTAGGCCCGACTTCGCTTCGACCATCATGGGAGCTGCCAAGAAGGAGTTCGTAGAGCAATGGCGCCCAACGACTTACGGAGAAGAGGAGGATGTTGGGTTTCCAGCAGCACCAACGCCGCAGCTTGGCAAGCAATTGATGTCGTCAAAACGTAAGTCGTTTACTGCATTTCTATCGGGGGATCCAACCGGTCGTGTGACTCCTGCGGTAGCCCCTCATTTGGAGAAGGACGACTTTGGGCGTTATCAGGAGTTGCCTCAAGAATCAGAATAAGACGTTTGTGTGCTAACGTGGTGAAAAGCTCACGCAACATTGTACCCGGAGTTGGCGTTGATGGCCGGCAGTATTTAGCGATCCCTGCACCCTCGTGTCACAACCAGCCTCTCGGTGGCTGGTTGCTAGTCAAAATCTCTCATGGGAAGCGTTCAATGAGTGAAAAGTGCTGGTAGTTCTGTAAGCAAACTACAATGGAGCAGTCGCTATGCCGGGATTGAAGGAAAGAAGTTACAATGTGGAATATCTTGTCACCGCCCTCCATTGTGCTAGACTATTTATAGTCTAGCGAAGCTCGCCTTCGGTCTCGTCACGCGTCACGCTTCCCTAGGCAGGGTGTCGACGTGTCGACTTCCGTAGTCTTTCGTAGGCCAGGTTGCGTAACCAATTGGCCTCGTGCCTAGCGTCTTGACGCATGGGAGAACTCACTGTGCGTTCCGTACATACCGGGAGGTACATATACGTACAGTACTGCGGACAGTGTCCTCGAGCTTCACAATGGCAAGTGTAACTGCTAGTACACTACATCCGTGGAAGGTACGGTATAAATATCGTAGCGAGTACTTGTACTAGTCATGTAACGTACTGTCACAGGACAGTTCTCGCCACACTCGGCTGCATGTGAGCGACTGTTCAACCGAGCATGGCGAATGCATGACGCCTTCAAGAAGAACACCAAGGAGGATAGCATGGAAGACGCCTTGCTTGTATCATGTAATTGCTAGAGTCAGTGTGGTAGTATTTATAAATATACCATCATCTTCCGACTTGCCTATTGTAACAATTTGTTTTCTTCCACATGTTCATATTTTAATTATGTTGTGCATATGATGTTCATTTGGTGGACTCGGACAGGCCATTCGATAAACCATTTGGCATGACTTGTTACATCATTAAGTGGGAAAACAGCCGTAAATATTACTTGTCCATGTGATGGCGAGTGTCTCTTTTTGAGCAAGAGGGCTATAATCTCACACTGCTTGTGGCACTTGCCGGAGGGACCAAAAGCATTTGTCGGAATGTATGAGACGTACTATCAAGTACTACAATTATTTTAACTTGCATAGACTACATGAATCGAAATGAACGTTTTGACATTGTATGGGACTAAGGAAAATGAAAAAAACAACAAACAGAAAATTGACATAATTAATCTCTTAAAAGCATCAGAAAAAGAAGTGGAAACCACCAAGCAAAAAGGAACTTTGTTAATTAATTAGAAAAATAGTGAACCAATATTCTAAAAACTGGAGAACCGCACAAGCTGCAGGTAATATGCAATAATTCAAGATTTCCGAAAAACTCGAAATGATCGCTCTGAAATGCACTCGCGGATCCAAAGTCCAAAGTGCAAATTTATTGCATGAGTACTTGTGGTATCGCGGCCCCAACGAAACCAACATAACAAAAAATGACAATTGCTCATTTACTTACCTTCGAATCCTAACAAGACGCACACTTCCGTGGTCCGTGGTTTCTTTTTTTGGAGATACGCACTCGAGTCGGGACCTAGAAATTGAGCTACTCATGGATCCGAATCCACAAAAATTGGCCGGATCCAGTCCCTTACTCTCAAGCCACGTCTGGCTTCCGCGCGCCATGTCTGGTTCTTCCGAAGGTTAGCTCGGACGCGACGTTTGCCGTGGCTACAAATGCGGCGACATTGCATGTGTTTTGCTACAAGATCAAGTATGAGGTCTTCAAATAATCTCTTATTGGGCACGTAAACATAACAATGATTAGTGTGGTAATTGTTACTCCGCTTACGATTTGGAAGCTTTAGATGTCGGCGAAGTTGTCAAGCACTGTTGATATTACCTTAAAAGTTGTACCAAGTTCTTGGTGGTCTCGGACCACGACACACAACGCCATCTGCCCACGCAACCGAATGGTAGCTAAGACAAACGGTAGGCGCGTTACGTCCTCGACTTTGAACCGTTCACGGGTGCGATAACCCTTGCCCATGGCAAAGGTTCGAGAAACCAGGCTGACACTTTGAGTCGACGGGCGGATTTTTACGCATAAGTCAATCTCCCAATGTTTTGGGATGTTGATATGCCACATAGTGTAAGTCCTCAAGTACAGTCCCAGCTAAGGAGAAGCCACGACGCCTCGATAGCTTCACCGAATCTGGACGATGATTTGAGTAGTTCAAGTGCCGATGTCCTACAAATGTACCCGCAACTTAGTGAGATGGTTTGTGTGGGTTAGACCAAAAACTAATTTTATGGGGACGCGGGTCGCGTGACGCTTCAAGATTGAACGCGAGCTATACTGGGCTACTTAAGCCAACACAGTGGAGGAAGGAGACAAGTCACTTTTCAGTTTTCTCTTTTAAGTTATATTCACTTACAGTACAAACAATTACGCTATCGCACGTTCTTCGTGGCAGTTTGCATGTCAAGAGCTATTTCTTGACATAGATATACTATGTTCTTGCTTGTTGCTGCTACAGCATGTGGGAGTGCAAATGGAGAGGGATGAAATATGCTTGACATTAGATTGTAATTAAACAAAGAGATTGATTAAAAGGTTATGTCACCTCCCTCCACTGCACTAGGCTTGACTAGCTCCAGCCTAGTTAGCTTACGCATGTTCTCGCATGGTCATCGTGCCATGCGCTAGGGCTTTCGTAATGGTCCGAGCAGACTAGCGACGCGGCTCGTCCGTCTCGGGAATTCAGAGTATCGCGTCATATGGCTAGTTAGATTAAGTGTGCGTAGATGCGCGTACCAGGAGGAACTGACAGTATAGTACATAACAATGCCCGCACTTAATTTCAGTGGCGACGTAACTACGTAGTACGTCCTTCCGATGGAAAAGTACGGATAAAGTTTGTAACGAGTAGTTGTACAATGTAATGCCATGTGTTGTTGTAGGAAAATACTCGTCATATCCTTTCTGCATTAGCCGCAATTAATTGTTACGCAGTTTGTTCTCTAAGCAAATTGTCACATTAATGAGGGCACAAATTTATGGACGCATTGCTTACACCAAGCACTACTTCATGGACGCATTGATTAAACATAGCTCAAATTCACGGACAAATCGATTAACTAGTACAACACTACTAATCTATAACCGTAGTGTCGGGCCATTGGTGGCGCAGGGAAGAGGCGAGAGGGGCATGTTTAGTAGTGCGTATGATTTGTGCGTTTGTCGAGATGCTATATTACATATCGGTGTAATGTTTCCATTCGCCGATTTGAATATCTTTTTGTGGAAAAGTAAGGCACATCAATTGCCTTTTAAGATTGTATTGATTGAAGGTCTCGTTTTAGGCACCAAGTTTTGGCACGAAAATGAGGGCTTGGGGGGGGGGGGGGGGGGGGTGTCATGGATTTGTATTTCAACTAGGTTTTGGCGTGCTTGGGGTACATGACTCATACTTCGGATGTATGGTACATAGTTTAGGCTATATACCCAATCAAGGGCCAAGGCCAAGTGCGAGGAGAAATTGAAGACTATCGATAGGGAGAGAACCTTGAGCATTAGGGCAAAACATAGTCCACAATATGATGAAATGACCGTTTCTAGCTCTGCAACATCATAGCAATTTTAAAATCTACACCGCACGGAGGGGTAGCTAGGCCCATCGTATGGTTGGAGTTTTGTGATGGTGCATATGTAATATGGTCATGGCTCCAAGATATGCCCCCCCCTCTCCATTTTGTACTTGCACATATGGCATATTACTACTACACGGTTTGAACACAATTGAAGTCGAAATTGAATTCGATTTTCCACAAACACCGATAAATCGGCTAATGTCTCAGGGCGTACACAATGCTGCCATAATATGTAGGACTTCGGGTTAGGATTTTGCACACAACTACGCATAACTTCAGTAAAAAAGAGTTGCGTAAGTGGCATTGTTTAACAACCAATCGGCTAGTACTATTGAAGTACGAGAACATCCATATTTTATCATTCAATATGCTCATGGTTCCAAAAAGCGCCCCACCTCCTCGCCATTTTATTATGCTTGCATATCGAAAATTTCACCCTTATGCACACGGTTATGTATTGCCGATAATGTAGAAGTACTTGAAGATCCACACAATTGAAATTGAGAGGGGGGAGGGGGGTTAAGAACAAATTGAAACGGGACAACATTATCAAGGATATTAGCCATAGTCATAGTCATAATCACAATCATAGTCATAATCCCTCCCTACTTGTCTCTTACCTATACACAATTTAAGGCCGGTTCTTAGATGAACTTAGCCACCATCCGCGAAAGATGAGATAGTCATAATCATTCATAATATTAGCCCTTCGTTTTTGAAAACTAGGGCTCGTTGGTATTGGAATTTTCGGTGGTTACTGCAAGTATGGATTCTTAGTCATCAAATTGTCATATTGATTATATCAGTAGTCAATACTAAGAATGTGGGGCGCCCGGCGGCGGCGTAGCGGCGGCGGCTCCATAGGGGGGTGTGCTCGCATGCCCTTCGGCTCTCACCCTCACCTCCTTGTCGAATTGCTGCGGGCACTAGTAACCCCATTACCGTGCCAATCATGCTTTGTACGGTAGGGGGCTAAGCGGGGTGAGCCGACAACTCCGATTTGCGCGAATAGCACTTGTCTGGAAAGCCTTGCACGGAGGGCTTTTGAAAATAATATCCGTACACTACCAGCGACAAGATCTCCCGCTCGGGCCGTCCGATACATTTTTTCAAGACCATATCATCTTTGGAAACCGTCCCATTTGGTGGGATGGGGCATATATCTCAAGAGCGTGTGGATGCGAAGAGGTTACGACCGGGTCAACAGTGGTTTGGGGATGTTTAAGCATGCGGCAAACAACCGGGAAGCAACGCGAGTGAAGAGAGATAGTTGCTTCGCTAGCCGTTGACCATCGCTTATGAGGCTGAGCCGACCCCAGGGGAGGCGGGGGGTGGAGGGGGGGGGATGGGGGCTGCGGGAGCTCGACACCAACAAAGAGGAGGTCAGGAGGACAACGGCGTCGTGAGGAGCGGCACGGTTTGGCGGTGAATACACGAAAGATCGGCCGCCGCCGGAAATGTTTTTACGGGAGGCTTCAATTAATACGTCCGTACCCATCACCTTCGAGGTTGGCGCCCCGCGACCCAACTTCCCCCCCCCCCCCCCTCCCCCCCCCTCAAGCCCTCCCCTCGTCGGTGCCCACCATCGACAAGAGTGCCTCAAGCGTTGTGCTAAGGGTTACCGCGGCATCACATCGCTAGGGTAAGCGCCCCCTCGACAACGTAAACCACAAGGAGAGGTTACGGGCGGAAATTTGTGCATCAGACGGTGTTAGAAACACGTGACAACCGCTTGGGAAAGGACAAACGCGACGGGAGGGGCGAAAGACATAAACTATCTTCGGCTATGGTTTCCTTCCTTTCCCCGAAGGGGTGGGGAAGCCTATGCTAGGAGGACAGTTGCGACGGGAGGGTCGGCATTTATCTAGGATGAGCATGAGGTGGATCGAGTCGGGGCCGAAATAATTACGGGAAAATAATTGTTAGGTAATCCTTTGTAGTTGGTAATGATCGGCCCTTCTTGCTTTTCTCGCCTACGACGTCGTACCCGGGCCGGTACATGTACGTAGTCCTGGTTTATAATTGTGCTGTGCCAAAAATCGTATCTATCCTACTACGGGTGCTGCACAGCTGTGCAGTACATTGCACAGCTGTGCAGTACCTTAGTTTTCTAAGCTCGTACAACCGAGCTTTCTCCCAATCAAGCCCAAAATATAGAATAGTACCCTTAAGATCGATTACTACCGCTAGTTAGAATGTGGTGGCCAAATATGTGGCGGCGGTGGCGCGGCATCGGTTCAAATATCACCGATCCGTTGGATGTCGGCAGCCCATCGCCGCCATGCCGCTACTGATAGGGACGCCCGTTTCTGCCGCGTTTGACGCCCTTTCCGGGCCTGCAAAGTCCTTATGGCGTAGGGCACATCCGCAAGAGGTTGGGGATGGCGTGACGCTAACCGGGGTGGTGGCTGGGCGCAATGGTGCGTGGACGATGGTAGATTTTCACGCGCTACACCCCGAGCTTCCGCAGAAAGTGAACATCAAGGGCCAACGACTCGTGGTTATCGGCGAGGTGACGAGCAACAACCCGCAGACGGCGGCGGATAAACATAACGCGGCTATCCTAAGGCAAGCTCTGCTCGACGACGATCCTGACGGCCAAGATAACGACGCCGACCCGGAGGAGTATGGTCCAGTGCCAGCACCTTCCGAATCGGCATCGGAGTGGCAACTCATAGATACCCAAATTAAGTGCAACCGCACAGAGGAAGGACATCAACCCATAAGACCCGGGATACTGAGGCTGCAATCGACATTGGGAACAACAAATTTGCTTACCTTTTTTTGGCTTTCTTGCCTGTGCGGCACTTGGAGGACTGCCTGGAGGACATGAACGAGTATGTCGCCTCGAACGGGATAAAGGATTGCCCATTATTTACCATTGGTGAGCTCTACATTTTTTGGGGGGTTATCGTTGCTATGTCTAACTTTCCTGGAGTGAAAATGGAGAGCTTATGGGACAAAGAGGGCTTCCCCAAGGTGAAAAAAAATGGTACAACGTTTAACTTCTCCGCGGTGATGAGTTGGACGAGATTTAGCCAGTGGAAAAAGTTCTTTAGGTATTGGACATCTGGTGTATCAACCCCAAGCTCCAACACCGAAACTGTAAATGAGTGGATATCGGTTCTGAACGCTCTATGGGGACGGCGCTTTAACCCGGGAACTATCTTGACAGTTGATGAAACTATGTTTGAGTGGTTGGGCATGTGTGGAGACCTACACTTGTCATGGTTGCCGAACAAGCCCCATCCGATTGGATGGATGCTGAAGACAACATCATGCGCCATAGTTGGTGCAATAGTCTATATGGAGCTAGCTCAATGCAAGGAGGAAATGAAAACCAAGAAATGGGTTGACATCTATGGTGCAACTACAGCATGCACTCTCCGCGTCACAGCGCCATGGCATAACACTGGTCGAATTGTGATCGCTGACTCGTGGTTTGGCTCGGTACGTACTTGTCTTGCACTAATGAATCGTGGCTTGTTTAGCGTCCTTGCCATCAAGACTGGCAGCGCTGGCTTCCCAAAGCAACAACTTATCAACTTGGCACCGATGCGGTTTGACCACGTCGCGATGGAGAAGACATTTAACCTGCAACATGTGGGCAAGCAAGTGAAAGTCATTGCGGCGGTATGGAAGGACAAGAAGCATAGGTTGGTTGCCGCCACATGTGGGACAAACCGTCTGTTGCCTGCGCGGGAGCGAGTGAAAGTGAAGTACCAAGGCTGCCAGATTGTTAGAACATCCTATGACGTGGAGCTACCAGAGCAACATGGTATGTATAACCAGCATTTTAATGCTGTTGACATACATAACAAGCTATCTATAGGCCCTGGATCTATTGCGGATGCGTGGAAGTGCAAAGAACCTCTACTACGCTTCTTCCTATACACTCTCAGCATGATCGAGACAAACGCCTACCTGGTCTACAACTATTCATCCGAGGAGGAAATATCTCGCCGCGAGTGGAAGTGTCGACTCGCGGACCAACTCATTCAACATGGCCAGCATGACATGGCCAAAGCGGAAGGATCACGTCTCACTACGAGGAACAAGAGCAACAACAGCAAAAAGAGATCGAGGACGTCGAGTGGGTCTGTTGCCAGCACCAGCGTCGCAGCTTTCAACCCTAGCTTATCTTGAACTCAAGACCTGTCGATTCCCCACTTTGTACCCAACCCTGAGCGTGAGCCTGAAACCCTGAAGAAGAACGTAAACAAAACCACAGCCAAGAAGGTCTACCCCGCAAAGCGAAAGGCGTGCATTTACTGCGGCACCTTGGGCCGCACTGTCTGTAGCAACTGTGGCCTTGTTGTGTGCTCTAGCAATGTCCCAAGGCCATGCTTTGGTCGCCACGTTGCTGACCATCTGTCAGAGGAGGGCTGGCGGCCTAGCGAGGTGTGAAGTGATATGCGATGTGTGTGATTTCTGTGATGCGCGTGCGAGATGCGAAACTGAGTCGGCAAATAGCTATGTAAACTATTACATACACCACCACAACTGCCCTACTAGTCCAGCACGTCAAGCCACCGGCTCCTTTCCCCCTGTTCATAGCTACACACAGGTGCAAAAGCCCGTCGAAAAAATATCGGCGGTTGCTACACAGCTGTGCAGTGCAGACATCGCTGTGCGAGCCGCTCAGATGCGAAGCTCCGATGCTGCGCCGGCTCCGACGTGTTCCTATGCCGCCTACCAACCTGTAAAATAGACCTGGGCGGCAGAGCTCACATATTCCACCTGTAGCAACCCTTACCCAAAAACAGGTACCAAACCAGGCGGAATTTGTTTGGAATGGCTAGGCTCACGCGCGCATCGAGCCTCGCCTGTGGCGCCTAAAGCACCGAGGACTCTCACAGACCGAGCGCAGTGAGTGGCGGTTATGTAGCTCTGAGCTCGGCGTAAAATACGGTTGCACGGATGGAGTTCGGCGGGGTCGACAGGACATGCCTAAAGTACTGCACAGCTGTGCAGTACCTGCCCGATGTAGGATAGGTGTGGGAGCAGCGATATGATTCCTGATTTCAGACTGCTATTATAGGGGTTTTCCTAACGGTATCGCTACAATTTATATGGTCAGATTGATTTGAATCTAGAGGTTTGCATATCCAATATCATGTGTACGGGACAGTAACTCTAGCGGTTACTGTTACCGTTAATTAACGGCGCGTCCCACCTGCAGGGCAACCACCTTGCCCGAGCAGTTAGACGCAGCCAACGACCAACGACTTCCCCAACGGTCAGCTCTAGCTAGCCCGTGCCTTATAAGCCGTAGCTAGCCACGAGCCTAGGCACTCTCTGCTTTCGCGCTCAGCCAATCTAGGCTTCGCGCGAATGCAGTCTCGACTCTAGTAGTCGAGTAGGGTGTCAATCTTACTTTCGTCCCATGCGCACTCGAGCGTCACGCGACACTTCCCCTCGTTCAGCTACAGCGTTCCCCAATATGCAGCCCGAGCAGTCTACATCCGCCGCAGCGGCCGACCCTCACGCTACCTCAATCGAACAACGCACAGCCGAACAGATTCGTACGGCAGTTTTGGCATCGGAACAACGGATAACGGAACAGTTTTTGGCGGCTAACGCTGCCTTACTCGCCCAGCTCCGAGAGACGACAACCATCCCTGCTGCTACCAATCAACAGCAGTCCATTCCCACCGACGCGACCACAGCGACGGAGGGTGGTAAGGCGGCCCCCGAGCCACCTATCGACCTGCTCGACGACGAACCCGATCCCTCCGCGACCGATTTCGTCGACTTCACCTACTACGGCGAAGTCATCCCGGCCGGCCTCGAACGTCCCCCTCGTGACGTCGAAGAGCCCCGTCTGTGGACCCTCACAGACGACACCGCCCGTACTCTAAGCGACAAGCGCACCCAAGCCGCCTACGACGAGTACTTACACATCGGGTGCTATGCCTTCTTCGACAGCTGCGCCAACGCGGCAATTGGCGAGGCTCTGGACACGCTGTCACAAGGCCCACCTCTATCGGCAGAGCAGACGGCAGCGATTACCCTCATCCGAGCGGGTCATCGCACCCACATGGCGACGGAGGAGGCCGCCCGTACTAGATTGGGCTTCCTCCGCCTCACCAAGGGCGGACAAACGAGCACAGATGCGGACCGCGTCTTTGCCGAATTGGCCCACGAGCGCTTTTGCCGACCGCGCCCTACCGCGGTCTCCGGCACATTGGATGCGCTTCGACAAGCGTTCGTCGACCGCACGCTGGAGGTCAGCCTACACGCCGCCAGCAAGGCCGCCGCCGGTGCTGCCTTCGCCAAAGTCACCCCGGATAGGCCCCCCGGTCCCGACGCACGAGCCCGCAAGGCCGCCGCCGACAAACGCAAAGCCACAGCAGCAGCAGCAGCGGCAGCCCGCGCCACCGCGCCTCCCAAGCCGACCGACTCGGCTAAACCGACCAAGAAATGACGGTGTGGCCCGCCGCGCCGATTCCTGCTCCCCGACATCTTCCTACATGCGCCACCGCGTGCGTCGAAGATGGCGGGAGTGGGAGCGCATCGGCGCGAGCGGCCAAGTCCTAAATTGGATCCGCCATGGCGTCCGGGTAAAATTCAAGCACGGCCTACGCCCCAAGCCCTTCAACCACGGCATCTCTATGCTCGACGCGACGCCGGCTCAACTCGAGTTTCTAAACTCGGAGCTTCCCCGTTTCGAGGCTTGCGGTGCGTGGGAACGAGCGGACAACCCTCGCTACGTTTCCCGGATGTTTCTAGTTCCAAAACCCGGGTGCAACCAATGGCGTTTGATTATCGACCTCCGAGAACTCAACCGTTATTGCTCGACTTTCACCATGACATGCGAGACGCTCAAGCACCTACGTCACCTCTCGCGTCCGGGCGACTACTTCGTCTCCCTCGATCTTGCCGACGGGTACTACACCCTTGGCATCCGGGAGGAAGACCGCGACTTCTTCACGGTCAACTACCGCGGCACGCTATGGCGCCTAGCCTGCCTTCCCATGGGCTGGTCGGGCTCGGCTTACTACTTTTGCAAGCTAACCCAGGTGTTCACAAACCACCTACGACGCCCTCCGCAACCTATGCCAGCGACTACCCCCCTCCACAGTCGCCGCCCTACAAAGCGCTTCCTCCGAAACGCGCGATGGCGGGGGACCCGGCTACTCCCCTACATGGACGACTTCCTTTTCCTCGCCGACTCCTACGCGGACGCCCTCCTACTACGAGAGCGTGTCCAAGCCCTCCTCGACACCCTCGGCCTCGAACGCAACCCCAAGAAAGGCGTTTGGACGCCGACTCAAGTCGGCGACCACTTGGGATTAACGGTCGACCTCCAACATGGCATGTTTCGCGCCCCTCCCGCAAAGCTCCACCAGCTCGCGCAACAAGCCTCTTCCCTACTCGGACGGGCGGCTTCCAACGCCCGGTGGCTTCCTACACGCCACCTTGCGGCGTTCGCCGGGAAAGCGCAATTCCTCTACCTCGCAATCGCACCCGCGCGCTTCTTTTTGCGCGAACTCCACGACGTGCTAGCCACACGGGTTGGGTGGGGCGGACGCGTCCGACTCACCCACCAATTACGCCGAGACCTCGAGTGGTGGCGCACAGTCCCCACTCAGCACAACGGCCGGTCCATCTACAAACCTATCGAGACCGCCTACCTCCACGCCGACTCGAGCGCTTACGGTTGGGGTGCCGTTCTAAACGAGGACTCCAACTATCAAGCCCGGGGTTTTTGGGACGCTACCGACCGCCAACAACACATCACGTGGAAAGAACTTCGAGCAGTGCGACACGCGGTGGAATCCTTTCTCCCCCAACTCCAAGGCCGGCAAGTCCTCCTACACGAGGACAACACGGCGGTGGTCGCCGCCCTCACCAAGCTCACCTCGCGCTCTCCCGCCATGATGGCCGAACTCCGTCGCCTATGGTACCTCCTCGACAGCAACGACATCAACATCCGACCGCGCTACATCCGCTCGGCGGCGAATATATGGGCCGACAAGCTCAGCCGCGAGCTGGACTACGAGGACTGGCAGCTCAACCCTCGTGTATTCTCCCACCTGCAACGCCGGTGGGGGCCGCACACTATCGACCGTTTCGCGTCTATGCTCAACGCGCAACTTCCCCGCTTCAACGCCCGCTGGCGCGACCCACTGTGCGAGGACGTCGACTCCCTACGCCTGTCCGACGACGCGTGGCGCCGAGAAAACAACTACTGCAACCCCCCCTGGTCTGCCCTCCCCGCCCTCGCCGCGAAACTCGCCCAAGCCCGAGCCTCAGCCACGGTCATCGCCCCCTTTTGGCCCAACAAACCGTGGTACCACGCGTTCACTCGATTGGCCACCGAAACACTACACTTCCCAGCGGCGCGGGACTTATTCTTTCCCGGCAGGCGAGGCAAGCCCGAGGGGGTCGGACCTCCCGCGTGGAGCATCGTGGCCTTTCGTCTCTAACCCCTTCGTGGCTCTACACCCGACGCGGCGCGATTGGGCGGGCGCTACGCCCGGTACAATTAAACGCCCCTGTACAGCGCGGGCCGGCTCTGCGTACAGGACAGCCCCGCTACGGCCTGCGCCTCGAAGCAGCACAGGCGCCCTGGTCCGCCTCCCTAGCTGAAACTTTCCATAACCTCCTAGGTTCGGACAAGCTAGGGGCTACGGCGGTTGCCCTACTCAGGAGTTCCCTAGCGCCCTCGACGTACTCCAGCTACGGGAGCGCGCTGCGGCAATTTTTTATTTTTTGCACAGAGGAAAATATCGCCCCCCTACAGGCCACTCCCGCTACCATGGTCCGCTACACCGCGTGGCTAGCCCTTCTCGGCACGGTCGCCGCAAGCTCCCTGCAGCCCTACTTCTCGGCCGTAAACAAGTTCTTTCGAGACCACCAACGCCAGCCTATTGCTGTGGGCGACCTCCTGGCGGACGCCCGGCGTGGCCTCGAAATCCTGCAACACCGCCTCATCCCCGCCACCACGCGCCTTCCGCTACCCGCGCCCGTCGCCCTCACAATCCTAGAGGCCGCCGACACGCTACACCTCACCCTCCCGTGGACACCTGCAGCGTTCTCCCAACTGCAACGTTTTCGAGCCTGCCTCGCGGTGTGCGTCAATTACACCTTTTTCTGCCGGGCCGAAACTGGCGCCCGTTGTCAGACAGGCGACCTAGTGGTTGACAGACCCTCGCAGCAAATCTGCCTCTTCGTTAGGAAATCTAAAGGCGACCAGCGCCGCGACGCCAGCGACAAACTGGTTATCGCTATCCCTATCTCCGCTAACCCTGTCCTAGCAGACCTGCTCGACTACTACACAGAGCAGCGCGCGGCTTTCTGCAACAAGTTCTACAAAAAACCACCCCCGCTCGCCTTCTGGAGCTTCTCACCTACAGAACCCTCCGCTGATTGGGGTGCCTCGTCCACCGTCTCCACCTGGCTCTCCCTCGCCCTCCTCACAGTCCGCACGTCCGCGCCCGCCGGCTTTCAATGGACGTCGCACAGCCTACGGAAAGGCGCGGCGTCCGCTGCCAGCTGCATCGGCGCGCCCCTCCCCGTAATCAAATTTATGGGTGGCTGGGCCAAGAACAGCTCTGTGACAGAAGGCAAATATATTGACCCCACCATGACCCCATCACCTGCTGCTTGGCGGTTCTTCGGCTGGCTCACTCCGTCCCCCCCGCAACACTAATTCTGGCTGTGCAAGCCTTTGGCTTTAGGTTACTGGCAAACGTGCCCTAGGGTAAATGGTCAGATTGATTTGAATCTAGAGGTTTGCATATCCAATATCATGTGTACGGGACAGTAACTCTAGCGGTTACTGTTACCGTTAATTAACGGCGCGTCCCACCTGCAGGGCAACCACCTTGCCCGAGCAGTTAGACGCAGCCAACGACCAACGACTTCCCCAACGGTCAGCTCTAGCTAGCCCGTGCCTTATAAGCCGTAGCTAGCCACGAGCCTAGGCACTCTCTGCTTTCGCGCTCAGCCAATCTAGGCTTCGCGCGAACCCACCCACCCATCCCTATAATCCTGCGCTAATTGACCCCCAGACCCTGTCTGTGGGCGTCTTTTAGCCAAATTGTAAGCAAGCTGACATCTTTGGCAAACTTGCCCTAGGGTAAAAGTACAAATATCGGTAATTCCTGTACGACCAGTAGTTGATTAGTAGCGACTAAGATTCTGGTATAGCTGGGTACGGTACGGGTAACGACAATAAAAAGATTATATTATAATTACTTATTTATGCGCGGGGGGGAATGATGTCAAAATACGGGTAGTGCTAGTGCACTTTTTTACATTAGTGATATCAGCGGATGCACTACCGGACATTCTCTTGGGGAATGTTTTTTCTGGATGTCTTATTTGCTATTTTTTGGGGGCGGACAGTACATGCATCTGGTACGAGGCAGGCTGTAATGGAGCACAGCTGTTTTCATCATGCCGCAACACGAGTTCAACGCAGACAAAACGGCCATCCCCACGACGTCAACGAGTTCAACAGAGAGTCTTCAGGATTAGCGCGCTAAACTAGCCGCAATAAAAGCCGGCAGTTCCTCCGTTTTCGTCCATTCAATACAAATAGAATTACAGCGGGCTATCGTTAGTGCAGTTCTCGAACCCAAACCAGAAAACCCAAACTCAAGGCACGCGAGTCACTACGGCGGGGTGCCGCAGCTGCGTAGGAACGACTCACCGGGCGTACATCTCTCAAACTCTCCCACCGCCCGCGTCAAGTAGAGGACAGGATAGCACTACTGCACTTACCTCCGCAACCCCACTCTCCAGCACTGAGGTGCTGAAGCATCATGGGCTGCGCTGCTTCCAATCACCTCGAGAGTGGTAGACAAGCATCCCAGCTGCCTCCGAATCCCGCGCCGGAGCCGGTTGCAGACAGCTACGAGGAGAATATTGTACGCGCCGTTTGTTCTTCCGTAACATCCAGTATCCCGACAACCACCGACTGTCACATATTTTAGCTCAAATCCGCACAGTGGATGTGGTTGAGTGTTATCCTGGTCTTCAGGGGGAGAGGGGTGATAAGGCTCATCAGGCGACGAGTTTAACGGTGGCTGCTGTGCCGATAACCCCGCACGAGCCCAATGAGCTGAAGCAGGTATGTGCATCTCAGTACTTTAGGTAGCGACATGCCGAACACTGTACTATTATCTGCTGTCTCTGTGGTGTTTCCCTCGCCCCGCCCTTTGCGGCTTTCCGCGCCCAAAATGCGCTTCAGGGGTGCGCAATCGTCAAACATGAGACGCCATCTAACTTACTTGGGCTACTGCTCAGTTTCAACCATGTTCCCAGTCTGCTGACCCCCACGTCCCGTCGTCGTCAGATCAAGACAGTCGCTGTAAAGCAGAACGCGTCGCCCGGCGCCAGACCGAACAAGGTGGGCCTGTACCTGTACCCCCCTATCCGCCTGGAGTACTTCACGAACATACAATTCACCGATTCACCGCGTCCCGCTCATCTCGTCAGCGAATACCCGCCGTCCATATACACGTGTAATGCAGCAGTACTGCTAGCCTGTACTTCCTGAGCGCGAGGTCATCAGCTTTTGTTCATGATTTAAAGTATTTGATTACAAGAAGAACAACATGAGCACGGACAGGGAAAAGGGACGGGCAAATAACAAAAGGGCCATATCATCATAATCATTATCAGCATCATCAAGCTTCAAATATTGATTACAAATAAAGTAAAGGAATCCATCAGCAACGAAGAAAATCAGGGAAACAGCAGGCACAGATGAAGCCCAAGCCCAAGGAGCAGGGAGGCTGGCATTACTTATCAGGTTTTACTTTAATTCGCCCAATTCTAAATATATGAGTTTCCCCTCTCGCCCCTGTCCACTCTGTGTCCCGTACTGTGTAGTTCGACGACGACAAGTCGATGACCATCGACGACGTCTTTGCGTGGCTGCGTTGGTCGCCCGAAATGAGCTCGCCGTGTGCCAAAACTCTCTCCCGATGCTTCCCTGGCGCGCTCCCCGTTACGCCCATCGTCCGCCGCACCATGGAGCTGCTCCAGACGATGGACGCCAGCATCAGCGACAAGTCGGTTCTTTACGGCCAGTCCATCTGTCCGGACGAGATCAACAACGATCGCGCGGGGCTGTCGGCCAAAATGATCGACACCTGGGGAGACGTCGTCTTCCCGATGGGAGGAATCGGAGGCGTGCCGTTCGTCGGAAAGACCGGCTTCGGAGCCTTCTCGCACCACGTACGTGTTCGTAGTCACTAATCACCCCTGACCCCTCCTCGCACGACACGCCGCCCTCTTCGCCGTGGAAACGACTTTTTACCAACTGCCGTTATGTTAACTTTACCAGTCGCCCTTTTTCTTTAACCCAGGTCCCGGACGACGGGCACGTTTTTATTCTATTCGGGCCGCACATGGCCGTATCTGTGGACGGCGAGCTGGGAAAGTACCACCGGGTGGGGCAGCATTGCGACTCGAGCGCGTGCGGTGCGGTGTTGGCGGCGTACCAAGCGTGCAAGGCGGGCGAGGTGGACCCCAACGTGATGGACATGAGCGACATGCAGCAAACGTGGCTGCGTCAGAGGGTGCACGCCTGCTACCCCGAGATAGCCGCCTCCCGGGAGCCCCTTCAAACCCTCATCACCAAAACCTACCACGAAATCGAACGGACGATGTTGGAAATGGTAAACCACGACTTTGGAAACGGAAAGCTCATCCTCTTGGGCGGCATCCAGGTACGCACACGCACACACCCCCACACACCTCCATCCCTCTCCCGGACCATAACATTACCACATGTGCCGCGTCACTTGCGTTTGACTTCCAAAGTGGTGTCCCCTGAAATACACGTGTTATTTTCTTATTTAGTGTATTCTTCAATTTCGTATTTGCGTTGAGCTCGATTCGATAGAGGTTGTGATGGTGATGATGACCATTGGTATTTCCCCTCGTCACGCCTCCGCAGCTCAACCTCCCGCATCCCTACGACGACCACTTTCAGCCCCTCATGTTTCGGGTCTCCAGCCTCGCGGACCCACACGGCGTGGACCTCCTCCCCGAGCTCTACCGTGCGACACCCCCGCCTCACCCGATCCACCTCGCCATGACGCCTCGTCTCACCTCTTCATTCATTTCCTACTGCTTGTTAGTCTCGGTTGCGAGGGGTTCTACATAGTTCATGGCCACACTGACTCCAAGTATGTTGTTGTTCCAGATTCGAGTCACATGCACCACCTCGCTCTCGGCAACATGACCAAGACTCCGAAGGCGAATAGCCCCTCGCGAATGCCATCGGCTTTCGCCGACGACGACGAATGATGCGGTCTGATTGCCTTACTGTTGCTCGGAGATGAATGGAGAGAGGGCGAAGTGGGTCACTGGCGGGGGTGAAACTGCTTCGGCAGCCATCCGGAATTTTGATTTATTCATTAGCTGAATGGTACATTTGTAATTACGAAGTATATCATATCGACACGCATAATGTTGTCTCTGCCCTCACAGCTAGAGCTGAAACTTTTTGACTGCATGTGTGAAGTAATAGTATGTATGATGTGTGAGCTATGGGACGTCCGAAATGGCATGGAGGGCCCGGAGACATTAGGCAATGCTTCTTCACCTGCTGTTGCGTCAAGAACAAGTTCAGTTTTTCTCTATTTATCGAGCCACGAAAAGAGTGCGCGTTTTTGGAGTTGTGAGGAATACGTTTATATTCAAATGTCAGAACGTGGCTCTAACAACAATGCAAAAGTAAGGCTTGGACGAAATGAGAAGGAATTAATGACTGACACACAATCGAAAATGTAATATATTGGTGTCAATGTCAAGAAAGACCTAAGGAAATCATTCACACGAAAGCGAACAAGGAGGAACGCCCCGCCCTTAATTTTGTGTCCCGACATCTAGATGGCATATTTTGCAAGAAGGCCCTTTGTTTGATAGCAGCTGTATGGTGCGGGCGGTGCATGTTGTAAATCAGTGGTTAAATTTCGGAGCACTGCCAAAAACGTGCATGGCACTAACACGTAAAACCAAGGACTCGGACACACAAAGAAACAAGTCCGAATCAACACCGGCCAAAAAGGGAGTCGTACAATCAATTGAAAACGTCTACATATAGTGACACATTGATCGCCAAAAAACGTTGGAGGTTCGAAATAGTAAAAGTTAGTTCTAAAATCCATACTTGGAGGCATTTTCTAGACAGAAAAGCATGAAACCGCGGAGGGATACATAGCCTACCCAAAGAGGACACTTATGGACAACAATGTTGTCAATCACTTGCTCTGGGAAAGTCCACTCCACGCCAAAGATTTTTGAGTTGGTGAGGTGGCAAATAAAAGCGTCCGAACCCCATACCCACCAAAGAACAGCGGCAGCCCGCCATGTATCCATCGTATCGTAGAGCCGATACCTCTCCCACATCTTAGGGTAATGCTTTTCTTTAGAAGCCGCATGACAATTGGAGAATCAAAGTGATGGCAAGGCACGCCGCAACCAGGTAATCTACGATCGTTGAGCAATTTTATACTACTATTAAAAGCTATAATTCCGTAAAATGGCGCTTATTACCGGTCGGCTTCCTCGGCGCTGCGCACGCCGTGCCATATATAGTATGGCCACAAAATTAGTAATGCCAACTTATTTGAGGTAGGGATGGTGAGGACGCGGGCCGGCTGGCACACCTTCGCTTCATCATGGCCGTCGCCGCTGCGCCGCCGGCGTGAGCCGAGCCGTCCCGGTTATTATCTTGGCATTTGCCATGCCGTCTGTTGTCATTGGAAAACAAAATCATCGCCGTAATTTCGTGTCCTCCGTAAATGAGGCTACTATTCTTGTCCTTGTTATTCGGCTTCCCCACGTTGTATCTGTTACAAGAAGGCTACGCGTTACATCATTTGCTCCTCTTTCAATTGTCACGTTCCACAAGCCATTTATTCCCTTTTTACGTATTTCGGGGAGAGGTATTTTCATGAGTTAATTTTGGTTCGATGGCATGAATTTCATCTCCCCCATTAATGTTATCAGTAAGGCAGTTGTTGTCTAGTTTCCGTCAAATGTTTCATTTATCAGAAACTACCTTGCATACATACACGGTGCCCGGATATATCATGATATAATCATGATGCCAATGCCATTCTCAAATAGCGGATACTTTTCACCGTGCCAAGAAGTCCAGCTAGGCGAACTTCCTTTCTCCAGCTCCTCTCAAATTGTAACACGCACTGAAAATTTCCTGGCACCTTTATCGGGCTACTACTCGGTGAAATTCTTTAACTGCGAGTATATTATGTGCAAACCCGAATCATTCTTGTGTGTCGGGATGAATGTGTACTCTCTTTGTAGAGCGCGGTGTGCCAATGGCAATAATCGTTTCCATGCCCCTATTATGCCATATTTGCGACGAGTTTTCCCGTGTACACCGGCATTTATAGGATTCTGGCAAGAGGTTGAGGCCGGGTGCTTTTCGACCAAGTACACGTAGTAGCGACATGCCTATCTTGCAATGTGTGTTGTTGTTCCTAGGGGGTATATACATTCTTCCCATAAAGTCCGTTACTAGTGAAATAGGGCCTTTCGCGTAGGGCGGGTGTTTATCATTTAGGGTTTCTAGGGTTTAACTGTACTTTAGCTCGTTGAAAAGGCGGACCGAAACTTGTGTTGACGGTGAAGTAAAGGGGGAAGCGGGGCACAAATGGGGCCCGTCACGGCTACGAACTGACGTATTAGGGTTTGCGGGTCAACCCCGATTTCGGGGCATACCCTGATTCGGGCGCCCCGGAATTCGGATTTTCCACACTTTGGCTGGTGAAAACTCCCGAAATCGGCGACACAACACGCGGATTTTATGATCCCAACATGCTGTCCGCAAACATGGGAGCACGTGGGTGTGATGGCATGTGCCGTCAAGATGCTTGACGTGGGTGGGATAGGGGCCGGAAACCCACAGCTTGGGAGGCTTAAAAAAGCCTAACTTTGCCGTACGGTGTCCGATTCGAGCAAACCAAGTTGCAAATGGAAGCCCTTCCCCCAAGTAAATATAAGCCTACCGGCCGGTTTTCGCGTAAAATCCGCCGTCCGATGCCATCCAGCCCCTCGTACAACCAACTAAAGTTTTTAGGGTTTCAAAATCTGCCACATTCGCGCGGGGCTAGCAACCCTTGGACAGGTGGTACCCGCACACCCGCTCAGCCAATACACTCAACAATCAGCGCTCTACATTTCGTTTATTCACGGCGTCACCCATTTCATCCCCCATGTTGGCATGGTGCCGTGCCATTTGCCGCATGCCAAACCAAGGCCCGTGCTAGGGTACTTTGAAAGCTCCCCGCCATATTTCACGCCCGGCGATGCGAAAGCTTGAAAGGCCAGCGATCCGCGCGCTAGGGTGCTTACACTCCAAGTCAACCGTCCCTCAAGCCCAATAGGTCCCTAGCCCGTGCTCCTTGGCTGTATTTTCGGGGACTTGGCAAGAAAACCTAGTGCTCACGATATGCCATTCCCGGTATTGCCGCTCTGTAGGCGGCCGGGCGCAACACACTCGGCGGATACTCGTGCAATTGTGCAAACATGATGAAAGCCCAATGTCGAGTAGTCTCCCGGCTTATCGCGACACTACGTGCACCGAGCCACGCATAGAGGCGTGCATAACCTGCACCTCCACAAATTTCGGCCTGCAAAATTTCGGCCGCAAATCCAACGTGTGTGCCCACAATAATCGGAGCGTGCCGATAGAGGTGCTCACGCCAGTGAACAACGCGCCGTGGTGTGTTGTTCGAAAGTCATTACTCTACCCCCCAATCGAATTGCATGGCCATCGCGGCTGTGCGTGGCGGGTAATTAAATGCGTGCCGCTAGTAACGGACTTTATGGGAAGAGTGTAGATGCTGCCAATCCGCAATGGTTGACATAACCCCCGCCCATGTAGAAGTAATAATACCATCTATCATTAACAAATATTTTAAGTAGGCATGATATCGAATACGTTCATCTATCCAAAATGTAAAATGCAAACTGCCTCTAGACCTTCACGCACGTAGCCCGATGATTGAACATATTAGTGAGTAGTCACTATTTGACTACTATTGCCTTGACCCCGCCGAACCGAGGTACCAGCAACCCGAGACTAGGTAGCACTCGAGGTAACAGGTGTGTTACCTTAATTTGGTATATCCTACGTGACTCCGGTCGCGCCGGTGAGCGGAGTGTAAAGGCTTACGAAAACCACCCCCTCGCGTAGTCACTCTTCGATCCCGACGCCGTCTCCATCACCTCTCCCAAGATTTTCGCCGTTTCTCTCGGCGCGGCGGCATTCTAGCTTACCCCCTCCCCCCCCCCCCCCCCCCCCCCCCCCCCCCCCCCCCCCCCCCGTTACCTCGAGGGCACGTGGGGAAAGCGGAGAAAGGGGGAGGGGGGAGGGGCGCCAACATGGTATATTAGAATTTCCACGGAGTTGCTTTTTCGCCTCATATCCCCCAGCCTCCTCTAGCTACCTGTCATGTACCCCGGTCCCACCCGGATCAATAGCGGAGTGTCCGTACCCTGCCTCACCTCCGCCACCCGCGTACGTTCATGGAACGTCCATATTTGGGCGTGTGCTCCACCGTGACCACCCAGGCACGCTTGCATCCCATGTTTGTATAAGCTCACCCTACCTTATTTCGATGGTGTGAGCCGGCAAGGGGAGGGGAGCTAGAGTCACCGTAGCAGCGTAGCTAGGTATGTCGTGGGCCCGGGATACGGATATTCATCCACATGCGTCAAGATCTCCCGCGAGACCCGTCCGATATTATATTTAAGGCGTCCAAGCCCTTTAAGTACTTTCCCAATGAGAGCGCGGTGCCTCAAGAGTACGCAACAACGAGCGAGGCACGGACGGGTTTGTAACGGGAGGGAGTCAAGGCGGTCCTTCATTTGGCGACGGTGGACTGTCGGGAAGCAACGCAACGCATGGTCGGGCGCTCGCATGCTGATTTCAGTGGTGTATCATGCCAAAGATGCACCTCTATCTACCCGCTGGCGGGGGAGCGGGCCACAAAAACAAGAGGAGGACACTTGCGGCCGGAGACATAGCGGTACGGTCTCGCCGAGACGATCCCTGAAATCGGGTACCGCCACAAAGCCATGTGTCGTGGGTAGACCCGCTAGATAATGTGTGTATATGTGCATACATATGAGCATATACATATACATGAGTATATACATTATTGATGCTTTACCGTGATGTGGTAAAGCCAGCGCTCCCGCATACATCGGTCGCATGAGCGCTCCCCTGCACTCAAGATAGCTGCCACACATGTCCGCAGGGTTTTCATCCACTCTCCGCATATGTTGTGGCAATCTCTGGCACACCTATAGGGTTATCAACGCCCACCGCGTAGATTTGGGGGTGGGTGCCGACGGGCATGTGCGCTTGCCCCTCCGGGGTCGGCGCCCACCGCTGGCGAGCGCCGATCTTGCTGTCACTATTTCCCTATTCTCCGGACCATTGTCATTTTGACACGTAGGACAACTCCTTTCATTTTTGATAAAGGCTAGAATTGTTCGGAATTATCATGCTATAGATTGCCAGTTATAGTGCACGTAGAATTAAACTTCATTACGTTGTATGTAATTAATTGTACGACACATGTATACCCCCCATCGCTCATAGCAACAATGATGACCAATACATAACACGGGGTTTTAAAAAATCCCAATTGTTCTCAAGCAAACTGCCACACATGTCCGGAGGGTTTTAATCCAATCTCCCCCCATGTTGCAGAAAGCCTCGGAACACATACACCTATAGGAATACCAATGCCCACCGCGTAGAGGTGGGGGTGGGTGCCCACGGGCATGTGCGCTTTACCCTCCGGAGCCGCCGCCCGCCGCCGTTGCGCCGCCGGCGGGCGCTAATCTTAGTGCCATTATTTTCCTCTTTTCCGAATCATCGTCATTTTGTCATGTAGGACTCCTCCTTCATTCATTTTCGATATATAGTGGCTATCATTATTATGCCGGATTATCATAGTTGACGAGTTACATTGAAATACGATGTTCCTTACAAGAAAAAGCAATGGAAACCGCCGATAAGAGGAAAGGAAAAAAATTAGAGGGAAAGCTCCCCAAAACTAGTTATAATGTCTGGTGAAAAATGAGAAATTCACTACGCTGCAGTTGTACAACATCCACCGCCATAGTATCAGCACTAGAGCACCCCATCGTATAGCAATAGTGACGTCCAATACAATACACATACGCGGGTCCTTGAATCATCCGCATGTACAATGGTTTAGTACTTTACGTGTCTAAAGCTTCTGTCGCTAACCTTAACCAAGTAAGCCTTCGATACTTCCATAATTCATATTGTTTTCAAACCACGATGTTACGTGCCCTTCTTGTCTCTTACTTGTATACGGTTTAAGGCCGGTTCTTAAGTGAACTTTACCACCATCCGCAAAATACGAAATGTTAAGCGATTTCATTAAAGGAATTCCTTACACACGAAAAAGCAGTGGAAACCACTGAGCAAAAATGTAAAATCAAGGAGGAAAAGTCCCCCATATACCAAAGCCCGAGGAACAAGGAGGCATGCCACAGATTTGGCAATGCCCTCATGCAAAGCATTACGGACTACGGAGATAGGAACCCAAAGTACCATGAAGAGCAACATAAAGACATTGCAGAAATTCTCACCGCTCATCCCCCCAAAACCGTCGAAATGGAACTAAAGTAGATCGGTGAACGAAATGTTGCATATGGACATAATTGTCAGAACGCAATGAACGAGAGTCTTCAAATCCCATGCCATAGAAGTGACAGATTGATGCCACCGACGGAAATAGCAATGCGATCAAGCAACTCAGCCGCCATAGGCGTCAACCGTCCCCCATCCTCCATAGCAAAGGAATAGTAGGCATGGACTGACTTAACCGAAGGCGTTCCAAGAAAAGTGCTTAAGTCCGCATCGAGTTTGCTCTGTTGAGCTCAAAATGCCAGACTGCCCGGGAGTGGGAGACGAGCACCTATTTGAGGAGCATTGATGTTCGTCCGAGCACTTGTGACCGTCACATCAACAACAAGATGACGGTGGGGAGCCCTGAAATCTAACCACACCACATCCCCGGGTCGATCTCGAGAAGCTCCCGACCGAATTCGGCGGACCTCCAACCGAAAGCCCCACCCCTTAGTAGCCCCCGCTTCAAACATGGACACTTTAAGCACGTGGATAACCCGACCGCGGAGCTGAATGATATGCCAAGAGCACGGGCACCGGGGGATGTGGTCCATAAGCATAATAGCTATTGAGCGCTCACCCGGCATAGAGGTGCCCGATACCGTCGACTAAGATCTAGACCGACGAGACTCCGAGGGGGCCTCATTGCACCGTGGGCATTTTCGAATACGAGAGGCGCGCTCCGCATTAAGGCCCATCACACGGTGCGCTGCCATAATATAGCAATCGGATGGTATCTTGAAACTAGACTCATGTGAAGCGAAAAAGAGACCCAAAGCACCGCGACATGTACCCGAAATCGCCCTCATATAGTCCGATAGAGAAGGTTTGCAAAACGCCAAGAGGTCAAGGTAGGCTCGGGCACGAAGAATGCGCAAAATGCCCCGTTGAATTTGGCCCCGAGAATCTCCCGACCGAGTGAGGGCATCGGGAGTCGGAAGTTGTAGGCAAGTCAATGGGGTAACGGGCGCCACCGCAATGTTAACCGGAGATACCACCATCTCGATTTCGGGCCCAGCATAATCGGAATGGTCTTGATTTTTTTGTTAGTCAACACCGCGAGATCCGATTCCGAAAACTCTCCTATATTGGAGATAGCATCGTACGAGCTGAGCAATTGGACCGCGCACGGTAAAGTAGAAGTAACAACATGTTGTAGTTCCTTACGGATAAGACCGTACATAGGACCTAACGACCCGGACTCGTAACCAGTAATCAGCTTGGCGAGGGTCGCATTGAATGAAGCATAGTGAGCAGGTTTAGCCTCGAGCTCGAGGGAAGGTACATTAAGCCCCCAAACTCCGAGGGAAGGGAAACCAGGCGCTTTGCACAATTCAGTTGATCGAGGGTTTTTACGTCATGAGAAACGCCCAAGACTCGGGAAACGGCCCTATCAATACGAACGGCCCTATCTGCGGTAGCAAGGTACGGTTGGCAGATATGAAGGGGGTAGGGTGCGGAGCAAGAACCCACAGCGGCGAACCGCACACGTGATCATCAAGCGAAAAGCCGCATGTGCTCCTTTGAAGTCCGACGTAGCAACACATACGATTTTGTCCAATAGGAGTTGATGAACCTCCACGGTGTCTAGTAGCAAAGAAAAAGCATAATTATCATTGTGAGATGCCGGATGGCCATCCATCATCGAGAAATCCATCGCCAAAGGGGCTCCTAGCTAGGGTACTAGTCTCCGTAACAACGTACATGTAGTACCCGTAACAACGGGGACCATCGCCCGTATCACCTCATCAAGATCAAGGGCCGTATCATGAGGTACCATGCACGAAGTATTAATTGGCTAAACCCTCGAGCACACTTTCCAAACTTCCCCTAATTCTTCCGTAGCAACCGCAATCACAGTCGGGACATAAGCCGTTGTAATCAAATACTTTCCATCATCATAAAAGGCATGGATCGCCGAAGAATCCTTGCACCGTTCCCGAATATTTCGGAGGGGGTTGCTGAGCGCCAAGTTGAACATAAGCGGCCCAAGAGGATCGGCTTGTCGGACATCCGTGTGAGACTTGATCGTGCCGTAGTGGAGTGAAGCATCGTTTGGGTCGAAATAATACACATTAGTAGAGTCCCGTGAATATATCATCTCAACCATCGGGATAATAGGATGCAAACCGGCGCCCGCCGGCGGCGTAGCGGCGGCGGCCCCGGAGAGGGGTGCGCTCGCAGGCCCGTCGGCATCCCCTCACCTCCCCATGGTGGGCGTTGGAAACCCCGTAGCCGTGCCAGGCATGGCACGGTAGGGGGCTAAGAGGGCCGACAGCTCGATCCGAAGGATCAACAGCTGCCGGGAAAGCCTTGTACATAGGGCTTTTGAAAAAATGATTTCTATGCAATACCGGCACCAAGATCTCCCGCTCGGCGCGTCCGATATGTTTTTTCGCGGTCAGATACTACTGAATACATTCCTACCTAGAGGGGGTGGGGCATGTACAACACGAGCGTTTGAAGGCGAGGAGGGTACGGCCGGATCAGCGGTGGGAGGCGGGTGTTGGAGCTGGTGGTGGCCAGCCGGGAAGCAGCGCCAGGAAAGGGCGCTCGCTAGCCGTCGACCAGCCATGTGCCAGTCGACCCTTCCCGGGGGGTGAGGCAAGACAGGGCGCAGGCCGGTGGCCGGTCGCAGACGGAGGAGCGGCTATGTGAGGCGGCGACTATCCTCAGGATCAGCCGCCGCCGGAAAGCCATGTACGGAGGGCTTCTTAGGAAACTAAACTAATGTCCGTACCCGGCGTCGAGCTAGTTGGGGAGCAACACAAGGGAAGGGCGCTCACTAGCGCGCCGCTACGCCGACAAGTTACATCTCCCGGGGGGAGGAGTACGCTTGGGCGGCAAGGAGGCTAGTCGCGAGGGAAGGAGCGACAAGATCTGGCGGCGACGACCCTTTGGGTCGGCGCCGCCGGAAAACCCCGTACGGAGGGTTTTTTGGAATAATTTCCGTGCGCCCGCGGCTCGCCCGACCCGACTACGGTGACCTACCCCCTCCCCCCTCCTCGACACCCACTACCCGGATAGACGAGACCCTTGCGGGGGGGCCCGGGTGAGCGCGGAGGCCCCAACCTCAAAAAAGTTTGCTAGGTGGACGCGCGATTAGAGGGGGGAGGGTACGGCCACATGCCGGACTAACCGACAGGTACCCGGGTACCAGACAGAGAAGAAACCGAGGAAATGAGCGGGGAAAATTCAGGCGCGGAGGCAAGCGCGCCAGTTTTTTCTATGTATGTGTGTCTCGGTCCCCCCCACATGCCCTCGAGGTGACGGGGGACCTCGACAAGGAGGACCGTCGCGTCGGTGACGCGGCTACGACCTTGTGACGGGGTTTACGGGATGCGACGGCGGGATCGACGAGTGACCACTCGAGGAGGGGTTTTTGGCTAGCCTTTTCCCCTCCTATCTTCGGCAAGACCGAAGTCACGCGGGAGCTAGATTAGGCTGGCCCGTCGTCCCTCCCGAACGCCGACCGGCCTCGGCCGGTCGGCACCCCGGTTCGGTGGGAGCGGGCCGTGCATCGTGAAGGTCGAGCAGCAGTTTAGTTTTGCATTTCTCGACAAGTAGATTTATTTTTAGATCTGTTTTCTTGATTACAAAATTTTTACGCTGCTACTGCTTAGGCGGGGGGATTGTGGCAATTACTGCGGCTGCTTACAGTTTTTTAACTCCCGAGGAACGTCGACACACAATGTAGCTAGGTGTGTCGATAGGTGTACCTAGTCGAAGAGACCCGGGCCCAACTTGCTAATAAGTCATGAATGGCGAAGTAGAGTGGTCCGAGAGAAAGCAGTCGGTCCAGTTTGCCGGCACATGTTGTGGATCATTTCAATTTCAATTTCAATAAGGATGCAAACCGAAAACTTGCCGAAGTTGTTTGATTCCTACGGACGTTACATTATATTTGTAGTGCCGAATCAATAAAGATGGTGAGCCAAAGGGAAAGCAAGCATTAAAATCCAATCGAGCAAGAGACAAGAGATAGACGGACATGCTGACATAGTGAAAAAGACAGAAAGACGAAGAAAGTGAAATTCAAATACAGTAGAATAGGCAACCCTAAAACCCTAAAAGTGGAATGGGCCGACGCCCGGACAAGTAGGGCAAACCTTTCATGGTAAGTGTCGGGAATGCATTCATTCTTGCTTGCTTGATGCTGCCCTTGGAAGATTTTTAGTTGGTGAAACTCCAACATCGGCCTCGATGTGGGGTTCGCGCACTACGGTATGGCTATCGTGCAATGGTACGTTGTGCACTCACAAGAGCGTCGCCTAGCCGGGAGCGTGATTGGTGATGAGTTTGAAGTTTGTTTTGAACGTCTACGACTCTCAGTCGTGCTTGCAAAACGCCGCAGGTAGAGGGTGCCCGTGCGGGCTTACCTGCCAGTCATTTATCCCGGGGGCGCAGAAAAAAGTAGGACAAGCACTGCATCACGTGAGGACCTATAGTATATATACTGTATATGTTAAACCCCAAGTGTAAACTGCGACAGTGTATACACCATACGTACAATGTATATACTGTCTAGCACTTGAGACAGTGTATACACTGTACGCCTTTTTGTGTACAGTGTATACACTGTCTCGCAATATTTCAGACAGTGTATATACTGTCTAAGACTTGAGACGGTGTATACACTGTACGTCAAAATAACGGACAGTGTATACACTGTACACACCGCTACCCCTCTGCTACGTACAATATGGAAACTTGCTGAATGCGAGGCAAAACCCCGTTTTATCGGAGGTTTTTGCCCGTGCGCAGGCGCGCCGCACAAATCTGCAGGATCTGCCTCCGTCATTTTCATTACCGCTAAGATTAGCGCTAAATTGCTATTATTTGTTCGCCACCGCCCATCGCTACTGCGCAGAGTCACCGACCGCTGATGCTCTCGCCATTTCGCAGTAGCACCACTCCGATCAGCGCACGTACGCACGACCGACAGCCACCACGGGCGCGGGGCGGACAGTTTGAATTAAAAATATGTACCGGAGGATAGGTTATCGTGCCGCCGACACAACACGAGTGGCGCGTCAGAGTCGGCGGGAGGCTCGGAGGGCGGCGAGGTGGGCAGTAGCGCCCAAGCGGCGGGCAGCGGGAATAATACAGGTGTGGGTACCGACGCCGACCCCGTCGCCACCCTGCGAGGCAAATACATATAAAGACAGAGGGGCAAACGGGTAGAGAGAAACAGACGTACATACATATAGAGAGAGGGAGAGAGCGAGTGCAACACACATACACATAAAAAGAGAGGGAGAGAGAGAGAGAGAGCGAGACTAACAGACACGCATGAATACTACACAAAATGAAAGACACAACACATACACGTGTACACATGCACACAATTGCGCGCAAATAAACACACACATACCATAAACACACACGCACACACACACACACACACACACACACAAACTCTCACTCACACACAAACTCTCACTCACACACACACACACACACGCACACACACACACACACACACACACACACACGCACACACACACACACACACACACACACACACACGCACACACACACACACACACATATGGGCACAAGCATGTACACACATACGAAATCTAGAGAGGGATACACAAACACAAACCCTGAGAACAAGACACGCTCACATACATACAAACGTACGCACAAGAATAGAAAGTGAGAGAGAGAGGGAGAGAGAGATAAACTTATAGACACGCATAAATACTTCACACAATGACAGACACATCACATACACGTGTACAAACACAAACAACTGCGCGAACATACAGACACGAAGATATTTATAAAATGAGACACACACGCA
The DNA here is from genome assembly GCA_026401115.1 of Tetraselmis chui. Taxonomy (NCBI): domain Eukaryota; kingdom Viridiplantae; phylum Chlorophyta; class Chlorodendrophyceae; order Chlorodendrales; family Chlorodendraceae; genus Tetraselmis; species Tetraselmis chui. The sequence continues at coordinate 96,600 of JAPMLY010000737.1, forward strand.
CACGGACACAGACACAAACACACACACACACACATACACACACAGTCCTTGAGAATTGGAAGAATCGGCAAATTGGAAGACATTCTCTCACACACGCAAACGTCAACGTAGGGAGTGAGATAGTGGGAGGGAGGGGAAGGAGGGGAGGGAGAGGGAGAGAGAGAGAGAGAGAGAGAGAGAGAGAGAGAGAGAGAGAGAGAGAGAGAGAGAATGTGTGTGTGTGTGTGTGTGTGTGTGTGTGTGTGTGTGTGTATATATGTGAGAGTGAGGGATAGAGAGATAGATATCCCTTCTTATCTTGCATTCGTAATGACCATAGTATATCTAGAAGTATGCCCGGACAAATGAGGTTTAAAAACTCAAGCCGATTAAACACTAATAAATGCATCATAATATAGAGACGGCGTAACCTTATGTGTGCCAATGTTGGCGCAATAATGTTGTGGTGTGCATGTTTGTACGCATGGGCGGTGTCATCATGGGGACATAGCTTTAAAATATTTTGCTATGCTGTCAGCCTCTCCTTTCGTGGGGTGCAAGTACCGCAACGTAGGGTGGTAACTGTCTTTGTCATGACGTGGTCATCACGCACTCGTTTACCATTGCTGCCAATATTTGTGTCATGGCCGAGAGGGCGGCTCTCACATCTATTGTTGGGGCTTCAGTTCAAAGTTCGGGAATGGACATCATCGAATCGACCTAAATTCAGAGATGGTCAACGTCCGATGTGGCAGAACGTCTACCTCTTATAGTAGTTACAACTGGGTAGGATAACAACAAGAGGGTATTCTTTTGGTACGGCATCTATCTAGTCAGTGAAAAGCAAGGTCACAAGCCTTTTGTTGTTACTACGGAGCGAATGACAGCGCTATACAGTGGGTGGCAAGTGAAAGCAGCGATGGGGAACGCAAGGTTGTCGAGAGTGTGGGAGCGAGTGGAGGCCTCCACGGCGGAGATGGCGATTTGGTAGGCGGCGCCTGGGATTGTGGCATGGGATGGGGCAGCGGAAGGGTGGGGTGGGCGGATGGCATCGAGGAGCACAGCCGGAGGACGGACCCGCCCGTGACGCCGTACCATAGCCACGACGCGGAGCCAAAGTAGGCAACCAGGCCATTGAAAGAGGAGTCCGGCATGGCAAGCAAGGCGAGCACAGCGGTGGCATGTGCGAGCAGCGCCCAAATGGGCGTGCGATTGGTTTTGCTCAACGTGCCGAGAGGGGTGGGCAAGTCACCCGATCTGGCAGCGGATTAGAACAGACGGCCACCCGTCGTGAGGGAGACGTTCATGGAGCCGAGCACGGAGGCGGAGACAAGCATGCCGGCGACGGTCATGCCCGAGGTGCCCAGCGTGACGCGCACATACCAACGAAGAGCTAAGCACAAGGACACCAGCGAAAAGCCAAATGAGCAGCGACAGGCCGGTGCTGCCAGCGTGCAGCATCATCTGACCAGGCGAAGCGAAGATTCTACTGCTCAACTGTGCAGGGTGGCAACATGGGGTGGTCATGAAAAATCGAAATAAATGAGAGTGTAATGAATAAAATTATCTTTAAGAATATTATTGAAACAAACACGCACAAAAGCAATGTCTTCCTCTCTAGATTTTGTGTGCGTGCGCGCGCGCGCGTGTGTGTGTGTGTGTGTGTGTGTGTGTGTGTGTGTGTGTGTATCTCCGTTTAACCCTCACCACCACCGCCCTCCTCCTTATCAATACCCCCTTGCTCCAATTCATGACCATTATCGCCGTCCCTTTTGTGTTTGTATATTCGTCCATATTCCGTATATGTGTGCATTTTTGTGCCTATGTCTGTGTCCGTGTGCGTGTGTGTCTCATTTTATAAATATCTTCGTGTCTGTATGTGCGCGCAGTTGTTTGTGTTTGTACACGTGTATGTGATGTGTCTGTCATTGTGTGAAGTATTTATGCGTGTCTATAAGTTTATCTCTCTCTCCCTCTCTCTCTCACTTTCTATTCTTGTGCGTACGTTTGTATGTATGTGAGCGTGTCTTGTTCTCAGGGTTTGTGTTTGTGTATCCCTCTCTAGATTTCGTATGTGTGTACATGCTTGTGCCCATATGTGTGTGTGTGTGTGTGTGTGTGTGTGTGTGTGTGTGTGCGTGTGTGTGTGTGTGTGTGTGTGTGTGTGCGTGTGTGTGTGTGTGTGTGAGTGAGAGTTTGTGTGTGAGTGAGAGTTTGTGTGTGTGTGTGTGTGTGTGTGTGTGTGTGCGTGTGTGTTTATGGTATGTGTGTGTTTATTTGCGCGCAATTGTGTGCATGTGTACACGTGTATGTGTTGTGTCTTTCATTTTGTGTAGTATTCATGCGTGTCTGTTAGTCTCGCTCTCTCTCTCTCTCTCCCTCTCTTTTTATGTGTATGTGTGTTGCACTCGCTCTCTCCCTCTCTCTATATGTATGTACGTCTGTTTCTCTCTACCCGTTTGCCCCTCTGTCTTTATATGTATTTGCCTCGCAGGGTGGCGACGGGGTCGGCGTCGGTACCCACACCTGTATTATTCCCGCTGCCCGCCGCTTGGGCGCTACTGCCCACCTCGCCGCCCTCCGAGCCTCCCGCCGACTCTGACGCGCCACTCGTGTTGTGTCGGCGGCACGATAACCTATCCTCCGGTACATATTTTTAATTCAAACTGTCCGCCCCGCGCCCGTGGTGGCTGTCGGTCGTGCGTACGTGCGCTGATCGGAGTGGTGCTACTGCGAAATGGCGAGAGCATCAGCGGTCGGTGACTCTGCGCAGTAGCGATGGGCGGTGGCGAACAAATAATAGCAATTTAGCGCTAATCTTAGCGGTAATGAAAATGACGGAGGCAGATCCTGCAGATTTGTGCGGCGCGCCTGCGCACGGGCAAAAACCTCCGATAAAACGGGGTTTTGCCTCGCATTCAGCAAGTTTCCATATTGTACGTAGCAGAGGGGTAGCGGTGTGTACAGTGTATACACTGTCCGTTATTTTGACGTACAGTGTATACACCGTCTCAAGTCTTAGACAGTATATACACTGTCTGAAATATTGCGAGACAGTGTATACACTGTACACAAAAAGGCGTACAGTGTATACACTGTCTCAAGTGCTAGACAGTATATACATTGTACGTATGGTGTATACACTGTCGCAGTTTACACTTGGGGTTTAACATATACACTGTACACAAAAAGGCGTACAGTGTATACACTGTCTCAAGTGCTAGACAGTATATACATTGTACGTATGGTGTATACACTGTCGCAGTTTACACTTGGGGTTTAACATATACATTGATACCAGCCACCACGCGAGGTAACCTCAGCGCATGTGGTCCAACTAACATCAAACTACGGGTACAGGCCAATATCCGCTACCCAGCATATCCGATATATAATAAATATGTATTTACTTACTATTTACTATTTACCGTCCCTGGCAATCCTCAGCCATCAGTGGCAGACTGTCGTGAGCAACCTGTAGTGACGGAGGAGCATTCGGGAGCTTTCACCCTAGGCGCCTCTCCAACTGACAAGGGGCGGACTGCCGCGTTACGGCCGGAGAATTACAGTATTAAGAGGTTTTGTCAATTCGTGGGTGCGTAGTACGTTTGTGCTCCATCGTCGCCTGCAGAGGAACGCGACGCCCACTCTGCTTCCGTCACTTATCCCTACTTAAATATTTGTCTTACCGACTACACCGCCGTTGTCCGGCTTCGGCGGCCACTGTCTGGGCTGCTCGTTGCACGCATCGTGCTGGGAGTTTACATCGTAGCTGAGCACGGCGGTCGTCTGGGGTTACGCAGGGTCGGAGGACGAGTGGGTAGAGCAGCCGCGGCAGTGTCTGTGTCGTCGGCGAGCGAGCCGCCATGGATCTCCACCACAAGCTCCGCCGCGACCCCAACTGGCACCCCAACGGCTGCAATATCTGCGGACAGGTGAGTTCCCCAGCGAGATAAACCTCTCAAGACACTACTCCCGCGTTTCTGTCCTTCGACGTGTTTAGCCTGCTGGTTGGGGGATACAGAAAATGTTTGACGGACTGTCGCGCTGAAGTTTTGCTGCTTGTGTGGTTTCTGGTGGGGTGGCTTCCTCCCTTTCCTTTTTGTTTCACTCCAGCTTGGCCATCAAGCGTCCACTTGCCCCAACGGTACAGTCAATTGGAAAGAAAAGTATGGGGAGTCTGCCTTTCGGCTGCGCATAAACCAGGACCCCAAGGACTTCCGGGACCCCACAGACGCGGAGTGGGCAGGTATGATGAAGGAGCTCAAGAAGAAAGCGGACGAGTTCACCAAGGTGTGACATCTTCCTGGGGTAGCGTGCACGTGTATTAATATGAGTGCGCGCGGATATGTGTGTGTGTGTGTGTGTGGAGAGAGTGAGAGAGAGAGAGAGAGAGAGAGAGAGAGAGAGAGAGAGAGAGAGAGAGAGAGAGAGAGAGAGAGAGAGAGAGAGAGAGAGAGAGAGAGAGAGAGAGAGATTGCGTGTCTTCAGCGCGTGTCAGAGTATGTACGAGAGTGTGTGCCCGTGAGTGTATGTATGTATGTGTGTGCTTTGCGGGGAACAGGGTCAGCTGCTTTATTTTTTTAGTCTCAAGGCAAGTGAGAGATGAAGGGAAGCGTGCATGCACACACACCATGTAAAGCGCCATGCTGATTTGTGAATTTGACGTGTAATCTGTGGGTTATTGCTTTCCACAGATGAAGGAAGACGTCTCGAAGTCAGTCAACTATACTGAGCTTGAGCAGAAGGTATGTTCCCGCGGGTGGGGGGTGGTGTGCGTGTGTGTGTGTGTGTGTGTGTGTGTGCAAGTAAGTTTATATGCTTGTTTTGGGGGTTGGGCTTGGGGGCGAGTGAATGCTGAGCACTTGGGATATTCTGTGGGTGGATGGACTGCTGGGGTGGCCTGGGTTGGGTTGGGTTGGGTTGGGTTGGCGCTATGGCACAAGTGGACGACTGACATGAACGCGGGGCCGTGACGCCGCAACCCAGCTTGCCGAGATGTATCAGGAGGTGCAGGCGCAAATGGTTGCGGCGGCGGCGCCCCCCGTGGCTGACGCGGTGGCGCCCGCGGCAGCGGAAACACCAGCAGAGGATGCGCTGCCTCCTGGATGGGCAGCGGCACAGGACTCACAGGTTCCCTCCCTTTCCTCTCTCTGACTACCTCTCTCCCTGAAAGTCGTCTGCACACTATGGGCGGGTCTGGGCTTGTCCGGAGTGTGGATGTCGCCTGAGCTGACACGAACGAGCGTTGCCTCCACCGCAGGGCCGCACCTACTATTGGTTTAAGAAGACGCAAAAGGTGCAGTGGGACAAGCCCACAGCGGAGTCAGATACAGGGGAGACGCCGGCACCCGCGGCTGATGCAGCGGCGGAGTCATGACAACATTACGGCGCTATGTGGGGAGTGCGGTGGCTGTGTGCCCGCAAAGGCAGCGACGTTTACCTTCTTTGGAGTGCTCTCGTCAGTGGGCAGTGGTGTAGCCACCGTCCTGTGTGTCCAGTGCTAGCAGAATTCCACAGCTCTGTAATGCATAGGCTGGGCATCCAACAGTGCACTGATTATATCCGGAGGCATCATTTGGCACACATGATTGCATTGTTTGGTGGTTGGATGAGGTCGTGGACTGTGCGAAATAGGTCGTCACCACATTTTTGCTGCTCTCATCGACAGTCCACCAAAGCAGAGCTGCGCATCTCAAATCATGGCCAGCGCAGCGACAATGCAGTGTGTCTTGGGCGTCACACTGAGGATTTGTATAGGTAGGATGCAGTCAATGAGTTGAGAGTCGGTGGGGACCCGTGCATTGTGAGACAGCTCAGATTACAGCGACTATTTTGTACAGCCATACAAACAAACCAAACATTCTTTCCCTACGATGCCAAAATATTTCAGTGTGAATCAAGAGTTGTCAGTCAAGAGTGGCTGCTGCTAAAGGAGGCCTTGTGTGATGTGACTAGCACTGGCTGCTAATCATAGCGGGTGCCCGCCTCTCAACGGAAGAGCACCGTGGAGAGGCTGTCACACACCGGACATTGGAGGGAGGCGTCGGAGTGTTCTACATGGTAGGCGGCATAGAGGGAGGGCCGCTGGTGATGGGCTTGGTAGGAGACTCGGACGATTGCATCGACGCAGCCATCTCCATCTCACCCCCCGCTCCCTGCGACTCCAAGTCCACAACGGCCGCGTGCGTGGGCGGAACGGTGACTTCGTAGCTGGCGGCTGCGTTGCCGTCGCCGCTGTAGTTCTCATACGCCTTACCCGCCTTCCTTCGGTAAGACCTCACCGCAAAAAAGGCGCCCACGATGATGAGCACCGACAGGACGATCGCAGCCACGACCACGATGGCCAGGATAGCAGTGTTCATGCCGGAGCTGGGCGGGGCTGGGGTCGCGGGAGGAGGGGCGCCGTCCTCGGGCAATGGCTTGATGGTCCCGGTCGCGAGGTCATGAGACACACTGACACCACCATCAAGGCTGCTGCTGCCTTGGTTGCTGGGCACCACCTCGCGGCTGTTCAGGCTGTCTGGTGCCTCGTTGGCGACAGGCACAAGAACCGGGCTGGGGCTGCTGGGAGGCTCAATCTCTTCCTCGTCCTCGACTACAGCTTCAACGCCGCCGCTGTTCTCACCGAAACCGTCCCCGCACAGCCTCATCTGATCCTCCATAAGAGTCATAGACCGCTCTGCCTGCATGCACGTGGTAGATAGCACCCTGCCCTCCCTGTCGTTTCGCCCCCCCGGCTGCACGTTGCCCACCAGGTTGAGGCAGGTCGAGGGACAGGCCACCGTATTTTCGTCCAGACTGAAAAACACATCCGGCTGTCGAAATGCTGCCAGCGCGAGGGTTACGGGGAACTCGCCGCTCAGCAGGTTGGCAGAGGCATCAAAGCGAGGCTCTGGGGCACTGCCACGCGACAGTCGCTCCGGCTGGGTGAACATGGCCATCCTGGCGAGGCCGCCCGGGATGGGGCCCTCGAACTGGTTGTCGCTGATGTCAAAGTGGATGAGTGCGTTGGTGGCTGCTTCGCTAAGGGCGGCCGCAAAGGGCTCCAGAGTGCCTGTGATCTGGTTATCCTCGAGGTCCAGGGCCCACAGGTAGGGCAGGCTGCCTAGCCAGCCGGGAAGTTGGCCAGTGATGAAGTTATCGTGGACACGAATCTCTCGGAGCTCGGTGAGGCTGGACCAGGAGGGGGGGATGGAGCCGGTGATGTCGTTGTCGCCCAGGTTGATGACCTGCATCTTGGCCGACAGCTCAGCAGGCAGCTGACCATTGATCATGTTGCGCTCCATGTTGAGGGCCGCCAGGTTCTCATACTGTGCCAGGCTGGAGGGCAGGGTGGTGTTGAGCATGTTCTCATCGAGCTGAAGGTTGCGGATGGTGGGCGGGAGAGAGGGGAGGGTGCCGGTGAGGGCGTTGTCAGAGAGCCCCAGAAACTCCAGGCTGCTCCAGGGACCAAAGTCAGGCAGCTGCCCCACCACACGCTTCCCTTCCGCCTCTTCCTGCCAGCTCATGTCAAAGTGTGTGAGCTGAGGGTGGGGAGGCAGACTCTGCGGGAACTCGCCCGTCAAGTAGTTCCCCTCGACCGTGAATATTTGCATGTTTGGCGGGATAATGCAGGGGGGGAACTCGCCCTCGATTCGGTTGAAGCTAATGTCTAGGTAGGTCAGACTCTGGGCGAGCTTGCCGTCGGATGGGAAGCAAGGTAGATCAGAGCTGAGGTCGTTCTGTTGCACGCGGATACTCTCGAGCGCGGTGTCGTTGAAAACCTCAAACACGCGCTCGACACTACCGAACAAAAAGTTGTCCTCCATCTCGAGACGTACAAGGTGCTTCAGGTTGCCCAGCTCCTCGGGCATTTCACACTCCATGTTCTCGCCAGAGAGACGGAGCGACGTTATGTGTCCCTCGCTGTCGCAAGTTTGGTCGCGCTGGTGACAGAAGTTGTCCAACTCTTCGTCCGGACCAAGGTACCCGCTGGCACGCACCGCAAATTCCAGTTCGTAGCAGGCGTTTTGGCTGTGGCAGCACTTTTCCCATACCGCCTCCAGCACGGCCTGCTCCTCCAGTGGCGGCCGCCGAGAGGTGTACGCCTCCTCGAGCGTGATACGGTACTCGCTCACCTCGTCGAAGCCATGCACTGTTGCGCTGTACAGTCCACGCCCAGCGTCCTCTAGGTCCTCTCGTGGCAGGAATACAATCTCCGAGCCAGTATGATGCAGCGAAAACCTCTGTGTAGCCGAGCAGCGGAGAAAGTTAGTTTCAGCAAAAAGAGACAAAGTCGCGCCGCCGTCTCAATTCCCAGAGCGTCGTTCGGCGGCATCGGCGGTCGAGTGTCGTCGCTCTTTCAAAAATGAGAAAAACACGACCGCAGCGCCGATCTACAACACAAACCCTTGACAAGATCTTTCCTATAATATGACCGGAGGCTGAAATTATCATGACTATCAGAGTGGGGGGGGGGGGGGGGGGGGGGGGGGGGGGGGGTGGAGAGGTGTGCTGTGCATGTGCGGGTGCTGATTGAGAGGGGCCGTTGAAGACGCACGCGGAGATTGTCCGTGCGGGGGTTTCACGAAACACAAAATAGTACTGGTATAATGATGAGAAATAAAAATAAAACGACCAGCCGCGCACCTGAAGCGTGGGTGTGGCGGGAAACTGGCCGGAAGCGTCAGAAATGGGACCTTCCACCACCAAGTCAGCATCACCGCGTAATACTTCCAAGACTATCTCGAAATCGAACTGCGAGCCGTTTACGACGGCCGTGTTGAAGTAGTAGGTGTGTGAGTCCCCGCGCGACAGCTCAAGTGCCGGCTCGTAAGACCCAGGCGGAATGACGGGGTCGCCCTGAAAGGTCATCAGGATGTCTGCGCCCCAGGCGGCACCCCCTAAGCAGCAAGACACCACCGCCAGTAGCGCCAGCGTCGCGCCTCTTGCACACATGTCTGCGTTGTAGAGAAGGTGTCCAGTTGGTCGGTGAAGACACTTTCGGTTTGGGTTTAGGGTGCGTCTGCCGGCTGCAGGGGACGGTCGCCTTCTTGTATACTCTCTAGCGGTCGCGTCGAACGACGATTCCCGGGCGGGCGGACAAAGGGGGCGGCACCGTCATTACTTATTAGGGCTGTGCTGCTTGGCGGCCATCAGATCTTGCTGGCTGTGCAATACCAAAATAGCAGCGATACCTGTACCGTACCGCCAGGAACCTTTCTGGCGCGCGGCGGAACATGATGACGTACCGCTATCATATATCATCCAGCCCGGGCGCAGCAAAAGCAAATATAATGTACCTGTAGAAAATATACTACACTCTTCCACAAGAGTCCGGACAAGATTTCGCAGCTTCGCATGTGAAAAATGTAAGCATGTTTGATTTTATTCCACAAAATTAAAGAACTGAAATAGTATATAAGGATTAGGCAATGCTTTGATTTAGCCCAACACTACACTCCTCCAAAAGCGCACGGATAAGATATATTTCACACCCACGCCCGTAAAAATGTAATATTTCGTTGATTTTATTGACAAATCTCCTGAAATCTTGGGCAATGCTTTGGCGCCCATGATGGTTTGCGCCGACAAATGCGGGAGGCGAACTCCAGCACTGCCGGTCTTGTGTACTTGGGGTTATCGCGTCCGCACCCGTGCGATTCGCTTTTCAAACTATGGTGGCAGTTTGCCTTCTCTAAGCTAATTGCTAACACAAATTTGTTCTTGCTTGATGTCGCTACTGGAGGTGGAAGTGCAAACGAAGTGAGAGATTGAAGATGTATGACCTTTAGCGTGTAAGAGTATATTGTAATTGAACAAAGGAATGATCAAAAGGTTATGTCACCTCCCTTCATTGCACTAGGCTTGAATAGCTCTAGCCTAGCGAGCTTGCACATGCTCTCGCGTGGTCCTCCCGCTAGGCGCTAGGGCTCTCGTAACGGCTTAAACCGGCTAGCGACGCAGCTTGTTTGTCTCGGGAAATCAGACTAGCGCGTCACGTAGCTAGTTAGATTAAGTGTGCGTATTGTACTAACCGGAAGGTAATGGCAGTACAATACAAACAATACCCTCGCTAAATTGCACTTGCGACGTAACCGCGTGGTACGTCCTTCCGATGGAAAAGCACGAATCGAATTAGTAACGAGTACATGAACAACGTCTTGTAATGTAATGTTACATTATGTACTCGTTACACTTGTACCCTCCCCCTCTTGCTGAGAGATTGATAAGGCCAACCGAAAGGCCAACCGAAAGGCCAACCTCCGCGGTGGTCTTGGCTTCTTTTCCGAAGCAATCACTAGGACTCATTAATGCGCGCTTGATGAGCGTGCATGAAATCGATGTGCGCATGATTCTGGGAAAACGCGTGCAATTGGGGCGTCTCTTGAAAATCTTGTAACGCCGTTGTATGGTGTACTTCGTTCAACATGTGCCAAACAGAAGGAATGTCGAATTGCCGAAGAGAAAATACTTCCATGTAACGACTTGATGCGCACAAAAATAGATGTGAGAGACTTCGAATTCAATCTCGTCACCTTCAGGCGTAGTCATTGGAACACCATGTCGAACATAAGTGGTAGAGCGGAGTCTTGTTGACGTGAAACACCGGTTGTAAGCGAACTCTCGCTGGTAACTTCAATCTATATTTTTCCCAATTTGCTCCTCGATTGTAGAAGGTCCCAACTGTCGCTCACGTAGCTTCCGCTTAATTTGTCCCCGCAAGAAGAGGTTATTAGTAACGACTGTCACCTTGTCTCCTCGAACTGCGGGGCTGTCGACGATTATGAACGAGCTTGCATCTCATCCTTGTGCAGTTGTAACACCGTGCGTACCATAGCGTCTAACTAATGTAACAATTTTAATCGCTATGACGCGTCTTGAGAAGTTGGTATCGGAGGTCGCATGCGGAATAGCATGTCAAGTGGCTCCTTAGGTGAAAAACCAAAGTTAGCCGCAAAGGGAGTGTGCTCAATTCCGAGCGCACGAGTAGCGTTTTACGCAAATCCACTTGAGGCAACATATATGTCTACACTCTTCCCATAAATTCCGTTACAAGCGGCACGCATTTAATTACCCGGCCGCGACACACTGCCGCGATGGCCATGCAACTCGATTGAGGTGTAGAATGCTGATTTTTGAACAACACAACACGGTGCGTTGTTCACCGATGTGGACACCTTTATCGGCACGCCCCAATTACTTTCCAATTACACTTTAGATTTGCGGCTGGTATTTTGGGGGCCGAAATTCGTGCATATACATGTTATGCACGCCTCTATGCGTGGCCATGTACACGTAGTGTCGCGACAAGCCCGGAGACTACTCGATACTTGGTTCTCAGCATGTTTGTACAATTGCACTAGTATCTGCCTATTGCGCTGCGCCCGGCCGTCTACAAAGGGGTGACACCGAGAATGGCATGTCGTGTGCACTAGGTTTTCTTGCCACGTGCCCGGAAATACAACCAAGGAGTACGGGCTAGGGACATATTGGGCTTGAGGGGCGGTTGACTTGGAGTGTAAGCACACTAGCGCGCGGATTGCTGGCCTTTGAAGCTTGCGCATCGCCGGGCGTGAAAAACGGCAGGGAGCTTTCAAAGTACCCTAGCACGGGCATTGATTTGGCCTGCGGCAAATGGCACGGAACCATGACATCATGGGGCATGAACTGGGAAACGCCGTCACTAGAAGAACGATAGAGCGCTGATTGTTAAACGTATTGGCGGAGCGGGTGTGCGGGTACCACCTGTCCATGGGTTGCTAGCCCCGTGCGAATGTGGCAGATTTTGAAACCCTACCAACTTTAGTTGGTTGTACGAGGGCCAAAATGACATCGGACGGCGGATTTGACGCGAAAACCGACCGGTAGACTTTAATTAAATACAGAGAATAATACTGTCTTGGGGTGAAGGGCTTCTATTCACAACATCGTTTGCTTCAATCGGACACCGTACGGCAATGTTAGGCTTTTTTAAGCTCTGGGTTTCCGGCCCCAATCCAACCCACGTCAAGTATCTTCATGGCACCAGCCATCACACCCATGCGCTCCCACCATGTTTGCGGACAACATTTTGGGATTATAAACACCGCATGTTGTATCGCCGATTTCGGGAGTATTCACTAGCCAATGCGTGGAAAATCCAAATTCCGGGGCGCCCGAATTAGGGTATGCCCCGAAATCGGGGTTGGGCTGCAAACCCTTAAACGTAAAATCGTAGCCGTGACGGGCCCCATTTGAGCCCCGCTTCCCACTTTATTTCACCGTCAACACAAATTTCGGTCCGCCTTTTCAACGAGCTAAAGTACAGTTAAACCCTAGAAACCCGACATGACAAACACTCGCCCTACGCGAAAGGCTCCATTTATGTTAGATCTAGTAAATCTGTAAGCAAATGCAATGGATTTGGCAAAACCGAAAGGGATACTGATAGCATGAAGTGATAATGCTAAAGTAGCTGTTAATCCTTCCGAGGTCTTATACGCGGCTGACTTGGCTGAGGGGAGGCTGGATACCGACGTATCATGATGTTACGGCTCGTTATTGGCCGTAGTTGGGCTAGTTGTTGTCGTGGCACTGTACGAGTGTCACTAATGTGGAGCATAAGAGGTATGGTTATTGCACTAAGGCTAGTCTCATAGTTACTAATAATGTGCTTTATGTATTATATAGAAAGTTCTAATGGTTGGAACAAGGTTGTATAGTTGGTACTAGTTAGGTCTTGATGTAGACCTAACATTCCTACCCCGCCCAAAGAAGGTGGGAGGTGTTGCGGCTTTAACGGAATTGAGATCGGAAAGCGCGTCGGATATTGGCTGTGGTGTTGAAGGTACGTAGGATGGTGGAATAGGCGGGCGAGAGCCGACTTGGAGCGCGCAAAGTCGTGAAGCGCCTCCACGTGTTTGAGGTTGGCAAACGGCTCCCAAGAGTCATGTGTGGGATTATTATAGCCGTCCCAATGCGTGAGAACTTCAAGGCGTGGGCCGCATTGGCTGTGGTCCGGCGAGTGGGCAATGTGGAAGTCCAAAAACGACATCCACGATGAACTCATCTTGTGGGGCGTCAATGCGGCGGGGGACAATATCTGATAGGCAATTGGGTGAGTGACATGGATTCAAACTAGAAATATGGAAAACAATATGGTATTGCATGGACTGGGGGAGGCGGAGGCGTTAGGGATGTGACGAAATTTTGGCAGAAATAGCATACGGGCCAATGAAGCGTTGTCGAAATTTGGTGTATGGTTGGTTGCGTGGGAAAAGGCTAGCCGTGGAGAGCCAAACAAAGTCATTTTCTACAAATTTAAGCGGTTTAGTGCGGCGGTTGTAATATGTGGCTTTATAATCATTGGCGAATTTGAGGTGATCGGATGTCAAGGCGTGAATGTCATGAATCTTGGCAATGACATCCAAGGGGGCAGGGGTCGGGTTGTTGGTAAGGAGATTGGCAGGTGTTACGTGTTTAGTCCGTAAAGGGCTTCAAATGGCGAAAATTTAATGGCGAAATGAACTACATTATTGTTAGCAAACTCGGCAAGTGACAAACAGTTTAACCAATCTTGATGTTGTTGGTGAGCAAATTGTCGAAGTATTTGTTCGATTGTACGGTGTGCGTTCGGTGAGGCCGTCACTTTGTAGGTGGTATGAGCTGGAAGTATCTAATTTGGTTTGCATAGATTTGAAAAGTGTTTGCTAAAATGTGGAGGTATATTTAGGATCGCGATCCGAAATGATAGTACGGCAAAGTCCATGATGTCGGTAAAATGGTATCAAGGAAAAGGCGAGCGAGTTGTGGGGCATTAATGTGGATTGAGCAAGGGATAAAGTGGGCTTGTTTTGTAAAGGAGTCGAAAAATGTCGTAAAACAATCGAAACCATCAACAATTGACAAGCCGGTTATGAAATCCATGCTCACAATTTGCCATGGCGTGTGGCGCAGGGCGGAGGGAGAAGTGAGCCAAATGGTTTAGCAGTACGTGCTTTAACGCGTTTGCATGTTGCACAAGTTTTGCAATAGTGTGTAACGGTTTTCCGCATACGCGGCCACCAGAACATTTAAGAAACATTGAGTAGGCTGCGGTTAGGATCGAGGTGGCCGGCGTTGTTATGATACTCTATAAGAATGAAGTTGCGAAGGGCCGTGTCATTTGGTAAGCAACTTTTATCGGCCATCGATGAGTATAGTTTGTTGGAAGTATAAAAGCGAACGCCGTCGCGGAGGGGTGACTTGCAAAAGGTAGCGTCTAACGCATATCCAGATTGAATATTTATTAGTTATAGCGTCATTCACTTGTAAGTGAGACATTGAGGACCAAAAATCGTGCACGTCTTCTAAGTCTTTGTCGAGTGTTTTTTGTTCGGTCCTTACTATTGTGTCATGAAGTTCGGGGCGTCGGGAAAGGGCGTCCTTCATTTGATGAACCATTTCGGTAAAGTATTTCCATAATAGGTTCGTTTGTGCGGGGTCGATAGCTAGGTACGGGGATAAGCAGTTGAGCCAAATAGCGTGACGTCGGCCTAACAATTCTTGAGTTGGTAGGTGGCGGAGTGTGGCATGGTCGGTAATGTTGGTTATCTTGGCGGTGCCTTCGACGTAACAACGCCATTTATTTATTTTAAAGCGCAAATAGCGCCTAGGAGTTCTTAATCGTAGGTGGGGTAATTTATGTGAGCCGGTTAGAGTACTTCAGCGAAATATGCACACGGGCGTAAGTTGCCTAGTATATTTTTTTAAAGTAAAACAACATCAAGAGCAAACTTGCTAGCGTGTGTCCTGATTATGAGATCGGCGTCAGGACCCGTACGATTGAGCTCATCAAAACCGAAGAGGAGCAGCCACATCTTGTTTGAGAACGTTGAAAGCAACTTGTTCGCATGTAGTATATTGAAATTGTGAGTTTTTACGACAAAGATTTTAGGGGGCAGCGGCCATATGCGAGTAGCGGTGAACATCGTGTTTATAGAAGTTGCTAAAACAGAGAAAGCGTTGGGTTTCTTGAACCGATTTGGGGCGTTGCCATTCGGAGACAGCTTTGATTTTATTGTCGGAAGGTCCTTGTCCGTCTCTACTAATCATATGACCGAGGTATTCAAGTTCGCTGCGCGCAAAAAGACATTTTTAAGGTCGTGATCGTATGTCATGGGATGCGAGTAGGGAAAGAGTAATGTCAAGGTATTGTATGTAATCATCGAGTGAGTAACTAAAATTTAGAATGTCGCCGAGATAGACTAAAATGAAGGTGCTTTTATATGGCTGAAGAATATGGTTCATGAGGCGTTGGTAAGAGGACGGGGCAAAGGTCAGTCCGAAGGGCATTACGAGCCATTTGAATTTACCAAATTGCGCATTAAATGTGGTTTTGTGGGTGTCCTCCGGGTTTATACGTAATTGGTTGTTGGTGGTAACCGAGGGCAAGGTCAAGGGCAGAGTAAGCTAGGCAGGCGCATGAGAGCATGTCGCTAATAGCATAACACTAAGTACCAGGATGACAAATAGCTACCTTGTACATGAGTGCTAGGCAACGGGATGCTAGTGCTGACACTAGTGCATGGTACGAGGACCACGCGAGAGCATGTGCAAGCTAGCTAGGCTTGAGCTATTTAAAGCTAGTGCACTATAGGGAGGCGACATAACTTTTAATAATTTCTTTGTTCAATTACAATACAAATTCGAACACATAGATGCATACATCGTCAATCTCTCTCTTCATTTATTGCACTTCCATTTGAAGTAGCAACAGCAAGCAAGAATATATTTGTGTCAACAACTACCTCTCGGGACGCGAATTGCCACAATGAAAATGAAAATGATAGGTTGGGTTGGGGTTGGGGTTTGGGAGGGTTTGTCCGGTAGGTATGTTAGCACTAGCATCCCGTTGCCTAGTACTTATATACAAGGTAGCTGCTTGTCATCCTAGTACTTAGTGTTATGCTATTAGCGGTACTCTATTCCCTATCATTGGCGATCGGGCGGCCTTTCCGGTGCCTTCGCCGGCCGCCATCTCTCTCCTCTCACTTCTCTAGTCACCACAGCCGGCCCCCTTGTGGGGCCGGCACGACCTCCGTGTAACTATCCGTTCCTAACTCTAACATGTTATGGGCCCTCCACCAAGTTACACTAGAAATGAAATTGAAATGAAATTGTTTACAACAATACCAGTATAACCGGCTTATGTCTCTGCCCCCCCCCCGTTCAACGCCAATTATTTTCGGACTTGTAAGCTGGAGCAGACCGTGAACCACTAATCCCAACCTCTCCATTGGCAGTGTCGATACCGTCCAAAACAAAGAGGTAACAAGGTATTTACTATTTTTTGATCTACACGTAATTTTTTTGGATACATTATGAAATAAAAAGTGTCGCTAGTCTCCACGATACGCGGCCTGCTCCAACCGCCGCGGGGATGCTGATCAGCGAGGCTGGTCAGCGTGAGCTGGTCGAGGCGAACGTGCCTGACCTCGGGTACCGTGCAACTCCGGTCGTGCCGGAAACATGGGGAATGGCATGTGAAAAACCCCCTCGCTCGGTTCTTCGTCGGTCCCGTCTCGATCCTTGCTCTTCCTCGCCAGAGGTAGTAGGTGCTCCTCCCGACGCACTTCGCCACCTAGCCGAGTCTCCCCTCCTCCTTCGGGGGATGGGAAGAGTAAATAACTAAGCTGCAGACGGTTTCCGGCTGGCTCTCGTGCCTCCGTGCCAGACTTTCTCCTGTCCCATGTCCTTGTTCCGTCTGTTTCCAACACCCATCTTATCGCGTTGTGGCCGGCCGTACCCTCCCCCGGTGGTTTACGTTGCTAGGGGGCCGCCTTTATGAGCAGTGTGCCGTTACGATAACCCTAGTCACACTGCTTGAGGCAGCCAGTCGATAACCGGGAACCGACTAGGGGAGGGGTGGGTCGGACACAGGGATCGAGTCGCCGAACCACAAAAGAGTTTGGGTACGGGAATATTTTTCCAAAAGCCCCCCGTACCGGGTTTTTTCGGCGGTGGTCGATCCTAAGGATCGCCGCCGCCAGACAGTGCCGCTCATGCAACCGCGACCCACCTCCTTCCAACGTAGCTTCAGGCCTCTCCCCCAGGGCAGACTTAAAGCTATTGCATGGCTGGCGGCTGCTAGCGAGCGCCGTGCTCGAGCGTTGCTTCCCGGCTGTCTACCGCCAGCTCCAACACCCTCGTCCCACCGCTGATCTGTCCGTACCCTTCCTCGCCAAAAAAAATCAGCAGACATCGTTCCCGCCGTGACGGGAGAGTATCTATGAGTATTTAGTTGCTGAAAAAATATATCGGACATGCCGACCGGGAGATCCCTGTGCTAATGTACGGATATTATGCTTTCCAAAACCCTCCGTATAGGGCTTCCCGACAGCTGTTGATCCCGCGGATCGCAGCTGTCGGTACCTCGTTCAGCCCCCTACCGTGCCATGCCTTGCACGGCTACGGGGTTACCAGCGCCCACCGCGTGGAGGTAGAGGTAGGTGCCGACGGGCATGCGAGCGCACCCCCCTCCGGGGCCGCCGCCGCTGCGCCGCCGGGGGGCGCCAAGTTACATTAGAGAAGAGCGTGTGTAAAGCGCCCGGCGCCACGCTGGTCCTACTTACTCCCACGTAAAAAAGAGTTGAGCGTGTGTAAATCGCTCGGCGCCACGCTAGTAATTCATCGTCCAACCGACACCACGCTTCGCCTTCGAGCTAGTTGTCCGCGATTGTCCTACCATCTCCCACGTAAGAAGGAGAAGAGCGTGTGTAAAGCGCCCGGCGCGACGCTCGCCCCAGTCCCCACCCAGCTTCCAATCTTACCTAGCCTTCACCCTACCGATGCTCTCGACCGGATATGGTTTTTGAAGACCGACCCGCGAAAACTCGGCCCGTGCGTACTTTAATTAGTAATGTTATTGTTTTCCCGAGGCAACGCCGCAACGCTCACCTGACTTAGCGAGGAGCTTAACTTTCACACGGCGAAAGGGGGGAGTCAACACGAGCGCCCGTCTATGCTTTTGCGTGCCTACACGCTCCAAACGGCCTTGTTAGCTTTGCTTCTTCTTCGCCGGTCGCTCTCATGCGTCGGCTAATTCGCCCGGGGACAGTTTTCTCGCTACATGTCAAAATATTATATTGCGCGGTACATTTGGAACCGCTTATTATCGGTTACTCGCCGGTAGCGGCACGTTCATGTGAGCGCATGTCGCTTAACCTACCCGGCATGAGACACACGCTACAAGCACTACACCTTCGACCAAGATGACACCTTCCTCGACGCAAGCTAGGACGACGTCAAGACCTCGGCTACGTTGAGGGGGGGTGTTAGCACTAGCATCCCGTTGCCTAGTTCTTATATACAAGGTAGTTGTTTGTCATCCTAGGACTTAGTGTTATGCTATTAGCGGTACTCTATTCCCTATTAGTGGCGGTCGGCCGGCCCTGCCTGTGCCTTCGCCGGCCGCCATCTCTCCTCTCACTTCTCTAGTCACCACAGCCGGCCCCCTTGTGGGGCCGGCACAACCTCCGTGTAACTATCCGTTCCCAACTCTAACAAGGTCAGCTCTAGGGTTTATGGGGGTAGTGATGCTAGTGTGTGTGAGGGTGTGGGATGTGCCTTTGCGGCTCATGATTATGGGTATGATGTCCACCCGTGTGCCGGGCCACTGTGAGCGGGGTGCGTTTGCAAGGGGAGTGTGTCATTCTATGAGGTGGTGGATGTCTTTAAGGTTATTGTCCGTGCAGTATTTCCATTCTCCTATCTAAAGTATTGGCGGTGGGAGGGGGTATGGCCAATACGGCGGGGTTCAAGGAGTTTAATATAAGAATATTTGTGTGTTGTGGGTCGAAGTTGTGTGGGAATAATATCCTATGGCAAGACTGCGGGGCAACAAGTTAGGGAGGAGATGTCGAGGCCTTCGTGTGCGTCCACTTTGCAAGTGGTCACTTGACTGTGTTGAATGGGGAATTCGGGGGTGTGTCAAGTTGAGGGAGTGGTTCGCTGAAGGTGTCGGTTGTGAATGTTTTGGTAGCATCATTACCGAAATCGGCGGTGATGGTCTCCCATCGTCCCCCGTTTAAATGTTCTAGTAGAGCGAGTAAGAGTTGAAATGCGCTCTTGTGGCGGTCATGTCATAGGCCTGACATTAAGAGGCAATATCCCGCCATGTGGCCATTGCTAATGAATTGTCCGCACATTGGGCATTTCGGAGTTTAAATGTTTCAAGGGAGGGGGCGAGTGTTGTGAATGCCCCACATAAATTCCATTTTGTGCGTGAATTGAGTGGATGTGAGACAGTGTGTCGACCATGGTAGGTGAAATCTGTCCCAGCTTTTTTAACGGTGGTGAGGAGGTCGCCATGCTTCGTGGTGTGGTGGAGGGGCGTGATGGTGGAGGTGATCCACCACAATGACGTCGGAGCGTCGTTGGTCCCGGTAATTACATCAATTTAGTTTTGCCTTTCGGTGGAACCCATGCATAAAGCAACAAAGCGTGAACCCCGAATTGGTAAAAGTTGGTTTCTTATCGGTATTGTCGTGCCTAACGAAAATCTTGTCGACGCGGTCGTTCGCGAATTGTTTAAGAAAAATGGCCCTACCGTGACAGCCGACGACTTTACGCGGTTAAGTGGCCGACATGTTTTAGTGCTGTTACTTGCTCGCGAGTACCAACTCGTTTACGTGTTTTCAGCACCCATCCATGTTCCGTACGTTATTGCTAGCTTCTATACCCCGCCTAAGGTCACCGTTACCGCTAAGTCGACCATCCATCATCATGGTTCTTAAGTCGTTCAGACTACGATTGATATTGACGGACTTTCACTTACGCCGTACAAGATTGGACTTATTAAGGAGGCTCAGCGTAAGCATGAATTGTTACGTTTTGGCTACGTGACTCGATAGGATTATTTTCGAGCCGTTGCTGTGTCTTGACATATTTTCCTTCATGAGGACACTTCGTTACCAATGCAACTCTTCCTCGTCGCCCGATTTACTGCTTCCGGCCCCCCTCCGGCGGCGTAGCGGCGGCGGCCCCGGAGGGGGGTGCGCTCGCAGGCCCATCGGCATCCCGTCACCTCCCCGTGGTGGGCGCTGGAAACCCCGTAGCCGTGCCAAGCTTGGCCCGGTAGGGGGCTAAGAGGGCCGACAGCGCGATCCGCGGGATCATCAGCTGTCGGGGAAAGCCCAATACATAGCGCTTTTGAAAGAATAATTTCTGTGCAATACCGGCGCCAAGATCTCCCGCTCGGCCCGTCCGATATGTCTTTTCGATATGTCACATATTATTGAATACATTCCTACTATGTGGGGTGGGCCTTGTACCTTTGGAGCGTTTGCTGGCGAAAAGGGTACGGCCGGATCATCGGTGGGACGCGAGCGTTGGAGCTTGTGGTGGCCATCCGGGAAGTAGCGCCATGAAAGGGCTCTCGCTAGCCGTCGACGAGCCGTGTGCCAGCCGGAACTTCCCGGGGGTGAGGCACGACATGACATAGGCCGGTGGTCGGTTGCAAGCGGAGGAGCGGCTAGGTGAGGCGGCGGCAATCCTCAGGATCAGCCGCCGCCGGAAAGCCATGTACCTAGGGCTTTTTTGAAAACTAATATAATGTTCACACCCGGCGTCGAGCCAGCTGTGAAGCAGCATCATGGCATGGCGCTCACTGGCATACTGCTACGTCGACATGCTACATCTCCCGGGGGGAGGAATACGCTTGGGCGACAAGGAGGTGGGTCGCGACGGGGGGGACGACACGATCTCGCGACAACGACCCTTCGGGTCGGCGCCGCCGGAAATCCCCGCACGGAAGGTTATGACTAATTTTCGTGCACCCGCGGCCCGAAGGATCCGGCTACGGTGACCTGCCCCCCCCCTCCCCTTTTCCGACACCCACTACCTTGACAAAGCTATATACAAAGAGTGTGGGCCCGGGTGAGCGCGGAGGCCCGCGCTCAAAAGAGGTTGCTCGGTGGACGCGCGATCATAGGGGGGAGGGTACATGCGCAGGTCGGACTACCGGACAGGTACCCGGGTACTAGACTGGGAAAAACCGGGGAAATGAGCGAGGAAAATCGAGGCGCGGAGGCAGGAGCGCCAGTTTTTTCCTCTGTCTATGTGTCTCGGTTCCCCCAACCTGCCCTCGAGGTGACGGGGGACCTCGACAAGGAGGAACGTCGCGTCGGTTGGCGCGGCAACGACATTGGGGCATGGCTACGGGATGCGGCGGCGGGATCGACGAGCGACCACGGGAGGAGGGGTCTTTTGTTAACCTTTCCCCTCCTATCTTCGGCGGCAAGACCGAAGTCACGCGGGTCCTAGATTAGGCTAGCCCGTCGTCCTTCCCGAACGCCGACCGGCCTAGGCTGGTCGACACCTCGGTTCGGCAGGAGCGGGCCGTGCATCGTGAAGGTTGAGCAGCAGTTTAGTTTTGCATTTTTTGACAAGTGGATTTATAATTACATATGTTTTTCTTAATTACAAAAAATGATGTCGTTACTACTTAGGTGGGGGGGGCTGTGGCAATTGCTGTGATTGCTTACAACTTGTTAACTCCCGAGGAACGTCGACACACATTGAAGATAGGTGTGTCGATAGGTGTACCTGGTCGACGAGACTCGGCCTGAACTTGCGCGTAAGTCATGTATGGCTGAGTATAGAGGGCTGATAGATGGCTGCCGGTCCAGTTTGCCGTTTCGCTATGAACAATTTATTCAATTTCAATTTCAATTACTGCTTTCGACCATGTTCGAGTGTGGATGTTGATCATAGGGTACATTAAGGTACATTATTCAGTTATTATGCGGGGCGTCCGCGCCGGCGGCGCAACGGCGGCGGCTCCGGAGGGGGGTGCGTTCAGAGGCCCGTCGGCACCTACCTCTACCTCCACGCGGGGGGCGCTCGTAGCCATGTACATGTGCCCGGCTTGGCACGGTAGGGGTCTAAACGAGGTACCGGCAGCTGCGATCCGCGCGATCGTCAGCTGTCGGAAGGCCATTTACGGAGGGTTTTGAAAAATCATAATATCCGCACACCATCACTAAGATCTCCCGCTCGACATGTCCGATATGTTATGTTATGTTATGTTCCGTTATGTTCCGTTATGTCATGTTATGTTCCGTTATGTTATGTTTTTTCGCGACTAAATTCTCTTAGATACCGTCCTATTTGGGGGGATGCGGCATGCATATGGGAATTACTTTTTGGCGGGGAAGGTACGGACGGACAAGCGGTTGGTTGAAGGTGTTGGAGATGGCGGCGGATAGCCGGGAAGCGACGCCGGGGAAGGGCGCTCGCTACTCGTCGACCATCTTGTTGACGTCGAGGAGACCCAAGGGGGGGCAACACGATACCACCTGTAGAATGATTGTCGCGACGGTAGCGGCGGCGAGGTCTAGCGGCCGGGTGATCCTCTTGATCAACACCCGCCGGAAAGCCCGGTACGGAGGGTTTGAACAATTTCCGCACCCCCGCAGCCTTTTAGATCTGGCCATTGCGACTATGCACAACGCTAGCGCTACCCACTAGATTTAGCTATCTTTTTCGCTTCACATGAGTACAATTTCGAGGTACCACCATATTGTTATACGATGGCAGCGCCCCGGGTGCTTGGCCTCATGGCGGAGCGCGCCTCTCATGTTCGGGAGTACCCTCGGTGCAATGAGGCTCCCTCATAGTCTCGTGGGTTTTGATCTTCGTCGACGGTGTTTGGGACTTCTATGTCGGGTAAGCGCTCCACAACCGCTATGCGTTTGGACCACATCCCCATGTGCCCGTGCTCTTGGTACGTCATTCAACTCCACGACCGGATTGTCCACGTGCATGAAGAGTTCATGCTTGAAGCGGGGGCAACTAAGGGGCGGGAGTTTCGGTTGGAGGTCCGCCGTATTCGGTCGGGAGCTTCTCGAGATCGTCTTGAGGATGTGGTTTGGTTAGACTTCATGGCTCCACACCGTCATCTTGTTGTTGATGTGACGGTGACAATTGCTCGCACGAACACCAACGTTCCTCGTATAGGTGATCGTCTCCCACTCCCGGGCAGTCATGAATTGGGAGCTCAGCATGGCAAACTCGATGTGGACCTCCGCACTTCCGCTTTGCTTGGCACGCCTTAGGTTCAATCGGTCCATGACTACTATCCCTTCGCTTTGGAGGATGGGGGGGCGGTTGGCGCCTATGGCGGCTGAGTTAGTTGATCGCTTGGCTATTTTGGTGGCAGTTCGTCGCTTCCTTGGCATGGGTGCTGCTCACTCTCTTTCCTTGCGCTCTGATAGGTATGTCCCTATGTAGTATTTTGTTCGTTGAACTACTTACATTCCTTTTCGGCGTTTTGGGGGGATGTGCAGCGAGAATTCATGCAACGTCTTTCTGGTGCTCGTCATGGTATTTTGGGTCCCTATCTCCGCGACGCTTTACAGGAGGGCAGTGCTGATTCTGAGGCATGCCTTCATGTTCCTCGGGGTTAGGTTTTTTCTCTTTTCTTCTTTTGCTTGGTGGACTCCACTGTTTTTTCTTGTAAGATTTTTTTTAATTGTACGTGCCTCCAAAACGTACATCCGCTGTCATCCCTTCTCCATGAGTAATCGACTTAATGCTCGCGCGGCAGCTTCATCCTAGGTTCTGGCGGATACAACGCACTACGGGTTCCAGCATCGTGCTTATGGGTTTCGTAAAGCTTGACAGTATTATCAAGTCAATTTACCCACTAAGAGCGATATAAGGATTGGTCGCTTGCCAGAGATATATAGGAATTTAGTTAGGTGCCGGTAGGTCGCGCGAAAGATCTGCGAAAAAAATATTATTTGCAGACGTGCCGCCGCGGCTCCGCGAGGAGCTATATACATCCAGGCGGCGGGCGTATTCTGTCACCCCGACTCGCTGGGAGCTCAGCAGAGTGACAGGGTGCCGAAGACGAAAGACCAGGGGGGAACACTATCCAAATCATAACGCCGCATATCCTTGGAGAAGTAATCAGTTGTAGAAGTGAGTATATTATTAGTTAATTTGAGGCGTACACAAATTTCGAGGTTTCAAATGCCTGATAAACACGAGAGTGGACACGAGTGTGGAGGCGTTGCCCTGTCTTTGAATGCGAGTGTCTTCGTGGCAGAGGGGGATAAGGACCAGCTAGCGCCACGCAGCTGTAGCGGCCGTTACAGTTGCAACAGAAACCGCGTATTACATCACACCTCGGCTCTTGCAGCGACGGGGGGGCTGCTGTTGGGGTTCGACCTTGGAGTGAACAGCGTGCTGCCGCTAAGCTCAAATTTCCTTGAGACAGTTTACCCCGAGCTTTCAGGCACACCACAACAGGCGCCACCGGGAGGAGCATACTGCCCGAATGCGGTGGACACTGTCATATCGAGACAGCTGTGGGTCTCGTGCTTTGCCGCGGCTGTCTTCGGCGCACTCGCCGGCTCCTACCTGGCCTCAAGATTTGGGCGGAGGCGGTGTCTGCTATTGCATCCCGCTGCGTATGTAATCGGATGTATACTATCCGCCCTCGCAGTCAACCCGGCCGTGTTCTACACCGGGCGCGTGATCATGGGACTTGGTGTCGGTCTGAGTTGTCAGGCCACCCCTCTTTACCTCTGCGAAATTGCGGACGCGAAGAGGCGCGGCGTCGTTGGCATCAGCTTCCAGCTGTTCGTCACAATCGGCATTGCAGTCTCGACATTTTTGTTTTATTTCGTTGAATTCGTGCATCCGACAGCTGGAAGCTACTATGGCATGGATGTGTCGTGGCGGGTGAGCCTCTTGGGGGGCGCTGCTGTGGGGCTTGTTGTTATGTACTGCGCGCTAATCATTCCCGAAACCCCACACTTCCTCGTCAGCAGAGGTGACGCTCAGTCAATGGAGGACGCGTTCATAGTGCTCACAGCCTTACGCCCTGTGGATCAGGACATCACGTCTGAATATTCTCAGATTCTGGAGGACTGTGGACCGTGTGATGGGCTGTCCTGCTGGCGCGAGCTGCTCTCGAGCAGGCGCCACCTGCCCGTGACGCTGCTCACCGTCATTATGACAGCTGGCAGCCAGTTCACTTTCATCAACGGGTTTCTGATTCTTCTTCCGTCGTTGCTTAAGAACCTAAACATTTCCAGGATTAGTATGGCCACCGCAGTCATCAACACGTCCGTGAACATGCTGTACACCGTGATCGCCATGTTCGCGTCAGATCGCTTTGGACGCAGAGCCCTGTTCCTTGCGGGCGGCCCAGTAATGGCGCTCTCCTCTGCGTTCACCTTTGTCCTGACCCAGTCCAAAGTCGTCCACTTCGACACTGGCGATGACGCGGTTCCAGCTGTTACGACCGTGCTGCTCATTATGCTGTACATCTCCGCGTTTGCATGGTCATGGGGTCCTCTCCCTTGGACGATTCCGGCTGAGCTGTCACATTGGAAGGTCAGGAGCGCTGTCACCGCAGTCGGTGCTGTCAGTATATCCGTCTCCGGCATCGCCGCCTACGCACTATTTCCTCTCCTCATCTGCGCTCTACAGAATTATATATACCTCGCCGCCTGCGGTGCTGTATCCCTCCTCACGGTTTTAATGTACCTTGTCTTGCCCGAGACTGCCTGGGTACCACTCCACGACACGAGTCTGCTTCTCAATACTCACCCGCTTTGGTCCCGCTTGGACCCCCTCGAGGTGCATCTGACCGCTAGCACGGGTGCCACCGGCGCTGCGAATGCTGTTTCTGCCAAGAAGCTATTGAGATCCAGCGGTGTCGCCACGAACACCAACTCTGAGGGCTCGAGTCGTGTTAGCTGTTAGCTGAAGCCGTTCGCGTCCGTCACTCGCACTTTCGCGGAACATAGCTATTTATATTTCAGCAAGGATCAGCAGGTACATACTCTTATTCTTATTTTCTTACATTACTTTCCCCGCACCATACGGGTAGTATTAATATTGGAACATGGAACCGACGCCGAAGCCCATTGTATTATGCCATATGAGTTTATCTATACTGCCTTGCCTGGTCGCGCTGGCTCTCTGCATATAACTTTTGCGGTTCGCTGTGTCGCTATCGCGCAGGTGACATTCTTTCGACAAGTTAACAGCGTCGCCGAAATTTCGCCAATGACCTGCTGCACAGCTGCACCTTACTGATTCTATGCTTGTCAGCTCGTGATGATATGCTCGCGGATGATGATGAGATGAGACTGTCCAAAAATAAGTGCCGGCGGTTGTCATGACATGACACGTGAAGGGACTCTATCGATGATGATGACGCTGGTTTATCTTGGTTTTAATAATAGAATCGGGTTTCCCTTTGCATTTATTGTTTCTAATTTATTGTACGTACAGGTACCTTGCATGCTTTCATCATGTTAAATGTTCAGCAATAATAAATTAAAATACAAAGTTCCAAATAATACAGTAAGCGACTGAAATGTCACTTGTCTGAAAAAATGATAGGTTTCAAAGAAAAACGGTCTGCTCTTACCGATCTGGGGTGCTCTTCAACTAGAGCCAACCAGCAATCGCGGGGCAGCCTTCGCCAGATTAGTGGTGTGGCGCATGTGCGTCTCCGGACGTGTCTGAGCAAGGGGGGGAGGCTAGGGTAAAATCCCATGACTTTGTCGTTGTGTGTCCGTGATCGCCCAGCGGAAAAAAACCGTCCGAGATACTCGTTGCTCTTCAAGTTGTGTCAATCTGCAGGGGCTATATAATATGTACGTCTCCATGTAATCTCATGGGCATGGGATCTAGGGAAGGGGGGGCAACGTACAATACCCCCCCCGTGCTATATAAGTGCAAGGTTTTTTGAGCACATGCACGAGTGACTTAGTAGCATACGTTTTGTTTCCCTACACGAGTTTGACTCCCACGTTCTCGTGGATTGTTGGACAACGGCGGCTCATAATGCATCGTGCCATGGATGGGACTCATTCCGATGGTTGCGCATCTTTAGCGGTCTTGACCCCGCTAGAATACCCCCTCCCCCCCAAAGTGTACACACACACACACACACACACACACACACATACACACACATACACACACATACACACACACACATACACACACACACACCCATCCACCCTCCAAGGCTAGACGGACATGCAATTCTCCCTATCTGTATTGACTAGAGATTCTCCTTGATAACATTCCGGGTTGTTCGCGCTCATGTTATTTCATTGAGTTGTAGGACTAAATGGTCAACGTCCTCGAGTGAATTATATGTGCAAGCAGGTTGTAATTTAAGGACGTAATCTACGCTTGGAAGCATGATACAATAAGAGGGACGGTTTGAGGACGCGGGCCAATGAAGTAGGTTGCCCAAATTTACCCATCCGCATTGGCATATTATTGCTGAGGTTACAATGACGAGCATGCGCGTGAATCCTCACGTCCCGCGCCTGGGATTCAAGCTGCCTTAGCGTCTTCGGGTTAGCAAAGGAAATTTGATCGTGCTATTCACATTTCGTCTAAGAAAGATGGCATTTCCCTTGCCCACACGGTTCATGATTGCTGCCCCCCTTTGCCGCGGAGGATGATGACTGCGGGGTGCCATGGACCCCTTAGCAATCTTAATGGTTGCTCATCGCTATGGGATGTATTGAAATCGAAATTGAATTACAACACTGCAGACTAAGCTGATGTTGTCTTTGCCCCCCCTTCCCCCAACTCAAGTGCATGGTAACGCTTGAGTACATGGCTATACTAGTCTCCCTATTCCAACTACCCCATATAATAAATCACCGATATGCATTACCGCAAAAACTTGACCACTACCGAATGCACAGTAACAACAATACTAATCTGAAAGCAGAAAAGCATATACATCTACCGCGTACTTCTCTTTCTCTTATGCAAACTAATACTATCGTTCTCGCGGACTCGTTAAAGCCCTCCGACGCTGCAGCAAAAAGTACGGCCGACTCTCCCTCGCGTAGTCCCTCCTACACACAAACGAAGAAATGTCCCTTGACGCCAACAAGCACAAATGTCAAGGACGCATCCGCCACCTCCTCTACGCCGCCATCATGGACAAATTGCACAAAATAAAACCCCGCGCCAACACCAGCTACGACGTTACCCCGAAATCACAGCACCTACTCCTCAAAATCAAAGGCGGCCTCTTCCCGAATTATACCACGACCTCGTCCTTATATAAAATCACACGCCCCGACTCGAAAGTTGTGGATTCCCCACACGAAGTCACAGCCGCCGTCCACACCCACTTCGACAAAGAACTCATCCTCGCTACCCCGCCCGAACTCCCGCTCCCACCGTGGGAAAACCCCGCAAACCCGAACATTGTCGAAATCACCCCCCGAGGTGACCCCACCGCAAATCTAGCTGAAATGATAACTCGTGACACGTTCGACAAAATAGTCCATTCGCTAGGCACCGGAAGGGCCCCCGGTCAGGACGGTATACCCAATGAAATCATAAAATTCCTCTCGCAAACAACCCACTCCGCCCTCTACTGCCTCCTATCCCTTTTTACCCACAAATCGTACAACCCCCCAGATTGGTGCCACAGCACCACATGCCAAAGTGACACAAAAAGCGACCCCATCCTCCTCGAAAATTACCATCCACTTGCACTCATGAAAAACCACCTAAAATTGTGGACGGCAATTATCAAAGATGCAGGCTCCAAGTACGGAGAAACCCACGGCATCTTCTGCAAACAACAAGATGGCGTCATACTCCTGCGCAGAATCCACGACGCCCAAGCGTCTATCATCATGATGATGGAGGATGCCAACATCTACAACAAAGACATATACATCATGTATGTGGACTTCAAGGGCGCTATCAACGCCACTGACCACCGCATTATGTTTAAACACACGCGCCAACTCGATATGTCCTCCACCTTTGTTGACACATGCGAATAACTTCACGGTGTCTCCATCACCAAGTACAACACCCCCTACGGCCCCACCCCATATATCGACATCAACCACGGCACCCTCCGAGGGAACACACTCTTTCCGTTGCTATTCAGAATCTTCCTCGAACCCTTCGATGGCTCACAGTCGGCAGTCGAGGCTTTCGCCCATGGGCCCCTACGACGATCGCCGACCCCAACGAACCTACGCCAACCAACCCATGCGGCCCTGTGACGACTTTGTTGATGACCTCGGATTCCCCTACAAACTTGTCCATCCAACTTAAGAAACTATTACTCTTTAGTTAATACACCGGTATGATAATTACCGTCAAGAAATGCCGCATCATATGAGCCCTACGGAGTATCCCGGCATCTCGACGGCGGCGCCCACAAATATGGAAGCTTATCTGTGACACCTACCGCCACCTCTCCGCCCGCCGGCACAACGCCACGCTCGAACAATACCGCGCCACGGCCTGTCACGCCGCCTACGCCGGCTGCGCTAACACGGCGAGCATATCAGCTCTAAAAGACATTCAAAATTACCCGAAGGACTCACCGGTTTTCGCGGCGGCGGTCATTACCCTGCGTCAAAGCAATCACACGCACAGCGCGCTCGAGGAGGCCGCCCGTGTGCGGGTATCCCACATCCGACACACCAAGGGCGGAGGGGAGACGAGCGATTCGGACCGCGTTTTCGCGGAACTCGCCTACGAGCGTTTCCTCAAACCGCGACCGGACGTTGCCTCCTCCGAATACGACAACCTGCACCGGGCGTTCATCGATATAACATTCGAATGCTCTCTACTCACTAGCGCCAAAGCCGCCGCGGGAGCTACCTTCGCGCGCACGACACCCGACCGACCCGCCCCCGACCGTCCGACCCCTACCCCGACCCCGAGACCCAACCCAAGCCAAAGCCGTCACCGAGAGACAACGCTGACACCAAAGACACGAAATCCAAGAACTCGGACAAGAACGCCTGACAATGTGACCCGCCGCGCCAAGTCCTGCAACCACCGTTCCAATTTCATGCGTCGCCGCGTGCGGAACATAGCGTCAGAGTGGGAACGATTAGGCGCGAGCGAGCAAGTTCTAGGCTGGATTCGTCACGGGGTTCGCATACCTTTCATCGGCGGCCGGCGGCCCGCACCTTTCAACAACGGCCCCTCCATGTTAGACGCAACAACACAACAGCTCGACTTCATGAACTCCGAGCTTCCACGATTCCAATAGTCGGGCGCCTTGGAGCCTTGACAGCGCAACATATGGGTTTCCATAATGTTTTTAATCCCGAAACCCGGCGAAAACAATTGGCGACTCATTGTCGATTTGCACCCCCTGAACAAATATTGCAAGGACCACAAACTCACGGACGAGATACTCAAGCACCTCAAGAACCTGACGCGTGCCGGCGACTGGATGGTATCCTTCGACCTCGCTGACGGCTTCTACACGCTAGGCATACGGAAGGAGAAGAGAGATTTCCTTACGGTAAACTATCGCGGCACGTTGTACATACTAGCCGGGCTTCCGATAGGCTGGAAATGCAGCAGTTACTATTTTTGCCGGCTTACCGAAGTTTTTATCCGGCACTTACGCGAACCACTGCCCAACCCCACCGGGCACACCCCCGGCTAGCTACGAGCCAGCAGCCCACGCGACCAACACCGTCCCGACGCTATCTGCGAAACTCGCGATGGAGGGGTGCCCGAATACTCCCGTACATGGACGACTTTTTTTTTTTTGCCGAGAGCAGAGACGCAGCGCCACAGCTTCGCGACCGCGTCGCGTGCCTACTCGAGCGCCTCAGGCTAGGACGCAACCCCAAGAAAGGCCACTGGGAGCCTACGCAAATCTGCGAGCACCTAGGCCTTTAGATTGACACCACAACCTCTACTTTCCGAGCCCCGGCCTCAAAACTCATGCCATTGCTACCCTCTCCCGGACCATGTTGCAACGCTCTGCACGCGACGCACGGTGGCTACCTGCCCGGCAGCTCGCAGTGCTCGCCGGAAAAGTTCAATACATGTACCTCGCCATTCCAGCTGCCCGCTTCTACCTCCGCGAACTACACGACGTCCTCGCTACGCGGACATGATGGGGAGGCCGGGTGCGACTCACCTACCAGTTAAAACGAGACCTCCAATGGTGGACGCAAGTCCCCTCCACCAACAACGGAGGCTCCATCTTCTCCCCATCGAGACCGCCTACCTGCACTGCGACAACTCATGTTACGGCAAGGGAGCAGTGTTGAACGAGCAGTTGGAAGCACGGGGTTTCTGGTCAGCGACGGACTAACAGCAACACATAACCTAGAAAGAGTTTAAGGCCGTGCGACTCGCAGTCCTTTCGTTCCTACCGCTCTTGCGCGGACGAAAAGTACTCATGCACGAGGACAATCAAACAGTGGTGGTTGTACTCAGTCACCTCGCGTCCCGGTCGCCGACTATGATGGACGAACTCCGAAAACTCAGGGAACTCATCGACACCAACAACATCAGCATACGCGCGCTAAATTCGATCCGCGGCCAACGTATGGGCCGACGGACTGAGCCGCGAAACGGACATGGACGACTGGCAACTCAATACCCGCATCTTTACTTACCTGGACTCTCTCTAGGGCCCCCACTCCATCGACAGGTTCGCCACGCAAGGCAACTCGCATCTTCCCCGCTACAACTCCCGCCGGCGAGACCCCACCTCCGAAGCCGTGGACTGCCTCCATCTTCCCGACAACCACTGGGCAGCAGAGACCAACTAGTGCAACCCACCTTGGACACTCCTCCCCGACCTCGTCCAAAAATTACGCCAATCGGGCGCCGAAGCAACAGTCATCGCGCCATATTGGCCCGCCAAACAGTGTTACCAACTACTAAGCAAGCTGTCCGAAGAACATATCGTGTACCCCCCCTCCCGAGATTTCTCTTTTCCGGGCAAGCGAGGAGCGTACGAGGGCGTCGGACCGACCGGTTGGAGCGTCACGGCTTTTCACGTACCGCCCTGACTTGGCTCTACCGAACACGTGGTTCGCTCCACCCAACACCGACCAACCGGACGTCCGCGCCCAGACCTCAGCACGCCCGGACATCCACTGACAACGACCACCAAGCCACACCTGTGAAATACCGACTCGTCGAACCTGCGGCCCACGCATCTTGGCACGCCTCGATGCGCAACCCCGTCGGCGCACTCGTCGGGACATACGACTTGAACGATCTCGTGCTCGACCTCCTCACCGGCTCCCTCGGCCCCACCACCTACAACAACTACGGAACCGGAGTGCGACGTTTTACTGTTTTTTGCAACGAAGAAGGGATAACCCAACTCGAGGCTACCGCGGCCGACATGCTTCGCTTTACAACATGGCTCGCACGGGCCGGAACCATCGCGGCCAACAGCCTCCAACCCTACTTCTCGGCAATAAACAAGTTCTTTCGCGACCAACTGAAGGAGCCAGTGGCGCTCGGACCACTTCTAACGGACGCACGTCGGGGACTCGCCATGCAACAGCCGCCCATCACCGACCCCGACATTCGCGTACCAATCTCAGCCCCCATCGTACAACATATGCTCCTATTCGCCCACCGACACTACCGCGCGCTAACATGGCAGCCGGACAACCTCGTACAAATCAAGACTTTCCGCGCGATTCTCGCCGTCTGCACTAACTACTGCTATTTTCGCCGCGCGGAAACCGGCGTACGGTGCCACATGGACGACATCGCGGTTGACCGAACGGGCGGTAATATACTGTTATTCATACGAAAAGCAAAGGGGGACGAGCGTAGGACCGCGGCCGACAAACCGCTCCTACAACTCCCAATTACCGCAGTACCACTACTAGCGGACCTCCTGGAGGCGTTTACCGTTGTACGCACCAGGTACTGCAATCAACTCGGCAATGAACCCGGGCCCACTACCTTTTGGGCCGTCACACGTGATGAGCATCCACACACGTGGACGGCCGGGACCATCACCGAGTGGATTCGAGAGGCGTGCAACTCCATTGGCGCTACACCCCCCCCGAAATTCAAGTGGACATCGCATAGCCTACAGAGAGGCGCGGCGTCCGCCGCCGCATGCATCGGCGCACCTCTCACCAAGATCTTTTGCATGGGTGGTTGGTCGAAAACAAACGACGTCGTCACTGGCAAGTACATCAACCCCAACATGATAGAAACCCCGACTATTCTTCGGCAGGCTAGTCGCCAAACCCCCGGATTAGTAGCCTATGTAGACCTTCAGTCTCTATAAATAGCATAATCTGACTCCCTGTCGCTAAATTCTTTTATGGGTAAAATATTGGGGTTTAACGGGTAGTTGACGTACCATGTTGAGTCCGCCAAAGGCAACGCGCGGAGACAAAGCGTCACAACCTACCCACCCTTCTCTGATCAAGCGCTGAATAGAAATAACACCTCTGCTGGATATGGGTTTCAGTGCCTGTTTATCCAAAATCCAAAGCAACCTGTCATCTTCGGCATAATCTGACTCCCATAAGTCGCTAAACATCTCATCTTTCGCGGATGGTGGCTAAGTTCATCTAAGAACCGGCCTTTAACTGTACTCTCATAAGTCGCTAAGCCTGTACCATCTGTACACACTTTAATAAGGCCGGTTCTTAGGTGAACTTTGCCACCATATCCGCGAAAGCTGAGTCATCATCCAGCACCGCCCAGCAGCAGCACCGCCGCGCAGTGTGTCAAATTCATTTCATCGGCCACTCATTTTGACGCGCGACGGGTGGCGCTGTGGCGGGAACGCAGCGCGCAGCAACAGCGACGAAGCACTCGCGAGCTTAATTAACGCCTCACTTATACACGCAAGTTGTGCAGAACGCTGTTCTCCAGTCTAGCGCATCTTCCCTATCACCTGGGTTCGAACTGCCTATTCCTGTGATTGCACCGCTCGGAAGCTGGTGGCGGCCTTCGCATGCGGCGCAATTGACGTCGGCGGCGGCGCTGAAGTGTACGTTCACTATCTGTAAAAGCGACGCAAGGCGAACGGAGAGAATAGCAAATGGGCAAAAAAAGTACGCGCGCGACCAACCACTGACGGCACGGTAGGCAATGCTGTGTGCCACAATACTGACGGGCGTCTCTTAAGTCTCACTCGCCTGGTCGCGCTGTCCCAGGAGGTGGGAAGAAGGCAGCGGAGAGCAGCGACGCGACGAGCTCCGCGGGCTGGGCGTCCAACAACGACAACGTGGACGACGAGTTGGACGACAGAAGTGCGCTGGACACGTACCTCGACGCGCTCTACGAGAAACGGTGAGTGCTATCGCTTCCCTGACCGTAACCGTTTCACGCACGTGTTTCGTCTCCCGCTGATGCCGAACGCTCTCGACGATGCTGCGCAGGACGACGACGCGCGAGGCGGGGCTGAGGGGGCTGTCGGCGGTGTTGGAGTCCTACGACAACAGCGACGAAGTGGAGGGGCAGCAGCACACGCTAGCCACGCTGCTCACCAACCTCATAAAGCGAGGGGGCTCAACGGAGCAGGAGCTAGCCACCAAGGCACTGGGCCTGCTGTGTGTCAACCTTGGCTGCTGTACAGAGACTCACAGGTGAGGTGCTGCGACCTCAGTGTGCCTCCCTTTTCATGGTTTGATCAAACTGGATGGTTATTGGCTCAGATTGGATGCAGACTAGTAACAGCTGCCTACCTCATTGCAGCATTTTTCAAGCGCACGGGGAGCTGCTGCAGAAGGTTGCTCGTGCGGGGAAATCACCACTCGCGCGTGTGGTTGGGAATGATGTGCTCGCGCTGGCAACGTTCATCGCGTGTGAGGATTACCGAGAGACGTTGGAGGTGATGCAGGGGATGGTGGGGGCGTTTGGTGGGGAGGGGAAGAGGGCGGCTGTGGCGGAGGTTCAGGCTGCGGCGGTGCAGGGGTGGGCGCTGCTGCTGACGACGGTGCCGCGGGACGTCGTCCGGCGGGGGGGTTACTTTGAGGCGCACTTGGCAGCGCTCAACATACTATTGGGCGAAGAGAGTGTGGAGTTGCGGGAGGCAGCGGGGGAGGCGGTTGCAGTGCTGTATGATGCCTACAGGGTGAGTGCAGGGGGGGGGCATGGAGATGCACCGCGTCGCGTTTGCGTTTTAGTTGTATTTTTATTTAATTATGTATTTGTGTTGTCAAGGTGTTGTTTATTAACTTATGTATTTTTGTTTCTTCAATGCACTGACATAATTTCAATGTCTTGTAGTTTATGCGCAGCCTAATCTCTTCCTTTGTGATCTGTGCCTTGAGATTACGTTTCGAATTTGCCCAACTTGCTCATCTCATTCTTATCTTTGAGTACACCGTTCAGCTTGATCCACTGTTGCTAGCCGTCCCACGAATACATATTTTTTACGCTCTTACTTTGTCGGTCCGCAAAGAGCTTGCCGCGCTGGCTGTCTCTCACCCAGAATTGGGTTGTCGTGGGTAGGGGCCGGTGGGTGAGGACGATGGCGCGGAGGACGGCGTGTCGGAGTCGCCGCAGGAATGGTCGCCAGAGCTGAAGTCCGCACGGCAGCGAATGGAGGAGCTGGCGAGGAATATGGGGGACGCGCAGCGACGGTCCAAAAAGGATCGCTCAGCCCAAAAATCGGCCTTCAAAGAAATTCTCAGCATTTTGGATGGCGAGGCCGTGACCGAGGTCAAACTCAAGGTGCGTGTGTGGTTGTGGGTGTGTGTACGGCTGTGTCAGAGTACATGTGTGTGTGTGTGTGTGTGTGTGTGTGTACGGCTGTGTCAGATTGCATGTGTGTGTGTGTGTGTGTGTGTGCGTGCATGGGTGTGTGTATGTACGTGTGCGTGTGTGTGTGTGTGTGTGTGTGTGTGTGTGTGCATGGGTGTGTGTACGTACGTGTGTGTGTGTACGGCTGTGTCAGAGTGCATGTGTGTGTGTGTGTGTGTGTGTGTGCATGGATGTGTGTACGTACGTGTGTGTGTGTGTGTGTACGGCTGTGTCAGAGTGCATGTGTTTATGTGTGTGGGGGGGTGTTTGTACGGCTGTGTCAGAGTGCATGTGTGTGTGTGTGTGTGTGTGTGTATGTGTGTGTGTGTGCGTGTGTGTGCGTGTGTTTGTATGTGGTCTCCACCTCAACGGCCATATTCACACGTCTGAACCTCATTTCTCGTCTCCTCTGCCATGGCTGACCCGCCTCGCTGCATACACGATGGGTGTGTGAGGGTGTGTTTGGGAGTGGGGCGGGTGAGCGCTGTCGGCGTGTGTGTGTGTGTGTGTGTGTGTGTGTGCTTGTGACAATTTGCATTGGTTTGTCTGACTGTGTTTATGTATGCGCGTGCGCTTGTGTGCTTGTATGTGGCCTATGTTTGGTTGTACATGTGTATAACACTGTGTTGCATTTGATTTAGAGCAAGTCTATGTGTATTTGTATATGTGCGCGCGCTTGTGGTCTACAATTCGATGACCGTAGCATCGTCCAAGACCCCTCTGAGCACGTCTGAACATGTCCGAACCTCGCTTCTCGTCTCCTCTGTCACGGCTGACCTACCTCGCTGCATACACGCGCAGCTCCGACACGGCGACGTCCTCTACGTGGACACCCTTTCCGGCGTGACGCAGCTCAACGCCATCCGACGCTTCCTGGCGGGAGGCTTCCAAGGCCACCTGCAGGTGACCCAGCGCAGCTCGCTTTCGTCCCACAATCCGTGTCACAGCTGATATTTTTCTATTTTCCCATTTTCATTCATTAACTTCAATATTTGTTTTATTCTTATTCTAGTCCGTGTTCCAAGCGCTGAGACTGGCCTCACCGTTTGTCGCACCTTCCGCCCCGCCCTGCCCCAGCACAATCCGCTCCTGCACGACGTCTTCGAGTTCCAACCCCAAATGGAAGCGGGCGAGAGGATGTCCAAACTGGATCGTCGTATGTTCAAATCGTCCAACTCGGCGGCGTCACGCAACAGGCAACAGCAGCGCGGGTCGGCGCGTGCACACGCCGCATCGCATGCTCACAGCTTGTTGGGCGAAGCATGGTAGCCCCACCCAGCACCACCGTCACCACCCCCCCCCCCCCCCCCCCCCCCCCCCCCCCCCCGGAACGAACAGTTCCGCTCTGACCCTCGAATGTCCGACCATTTCCACTTTTATATTTTAATTGTAATTTTGTTGTATGCGCCCCTTTTATCTCCTGACGACCTTTGCAAGTCAACTCAGTCTCTGGAGTCAACCGAGCCAGCACCACCAACTGTTTTTAGCGCTCCCCCTGACTTCACCCCCCCCCAATGTGTATGGAAATAAGTGCTGTCCGCTGAGATGACGGCTGTCTTGTGGACACCTGTTTGGAAAATCAGCCATTTAATCACTACAGTAAATGCGCTCTGCCTCCCTGGTCATCAATCCACCTGTGTAGCAGTGACCTAGTACCTCATTGTGCACTTGTACCTCACTGGCATTGGCCGCATTGCAGAATACACAGCAGACACACACGCCATCTGCCACTGCGTTTCATAAAGTGGGTGCACCAGCAAAACAGAATGGGTGCGTTGTATACAGGGTACGAGGATTGGCGGCTCACGCATGGTGTCACGTTTGGTATCATGTGGTCTAATATTGGGTGTCTCGTTATATGCACTGATTGGCTTTTGGTTTGCTAAGTAACTTTATCCCGAGAATGTTACGAGTTGGGTAACGGCGGCCATTGTGATTTGATGAAGAGAGGGGAGAGGGAGCTAGAGGTCGCCCTCCGTATGGAAGGATGCCTTGCCGGTGGTCGTCATGCGTCCCAGTTTGATGCCACGGGCGTGATCCGCACCTGTTGGTCACCCAACGCAAGGGTCAGACAAAGGGAGAGAAGAATTGGCGTCAGGATTGTGTGTGTGTGTGTGTGTGTGTGTGTGTGTGTGTGTGTGTGTGTGTGTGTGTGTGTGTGTAGGTGTGCGTGCATGTGTGTGTGCGTGCGTGTGTGTGCGTGTGTGTGTGTTGGAAGTGCTAAGAATATAGTGAGCGATGGGACAACTCAATTAAGCGCAGCTGTGGGTGCGTACGATAGATAGCAGGGAGGAGGTCCGCCCCTTCCGGATCGCCAGCGCTGGAAACTCGGAACAGGAGCGGCTGAAAGTGATCCTCATACGGTTTAGGCAAGTTTATCTGTTCGCATCATGTTCACATGCATAATGCTGTCAGAGGCATTATTCGCACAGGCATCAGACCGAGCCAATTCCATGCCAATATCGATACACATGTGTTGGAAACCTGCTGACATGCGAGGAGGAGGAATGGGGTGCATGCATGCTGTATTATGGAATATGGTTGCGTACCTGAATGCCGCCCAACAAAATAAGCTTCCCATTCCCAAAGCCGTGGTCCACGATTTCGAGCATTGTCTTCTCTATCTCCTCGTACGTTCTGGTGATCAACGTCTGCAGCGGCTCCTCCGACGCGTTGATCTCCTTGAAGTTGGCGTGCACCTTCTGCCGCAGCCACGACTGCTGCATGTCGTTCATGTCCATCACCTGCGGGTTCACGCCCCCCGCGCGACACGCCTCGTATGCCGCCAGCACCGCACCGCACGCGCTGGAGTCGCAGTGCTGCCCGATGCGTCGGTACTTCCCTAGCTCCCCGCCCTCTGAGATAGCGATGTGAGGGCCAAACAGGATGAACACGTGGCCGTCATCTGGCACCTGCGCAGTTCGAGTGGCCCACCATAATACACAGATTCACGAGAAGTCGCATAACTTTGCAATGATAATTACTAAATACCGTTCGGCACGAAGCGCAACGACTACGGGGTAACGCCTTACACGACCGTCCGATGGGTTTGCTCGGTCGAACGGTCGTGTATATCCACGACCGTTCGTAAAACGGTGAAAGCAAAGGGGATGGGATTCGAGGGAGGAGAGTTGGTTGGAGGTTCCATACGTGGTGCGAAAATGCGCCGAAGCCGGTTTTGCCGACGTAAGGCGCGCCACCAATGCCGCCCATAGGAAACACTTCGCCCCAAAAGTTCATCATTCTCGTCGCCAGGCTGTGCTTTTCGTTGTTGATCTCGTCCGGGCATATCGACTGCCCATAGAGCACAGTCTTGGGGCAGATCGTCGTGTCCGTGGCCTCCAGCAGGTCCACCGTCCGGCGAACGACTGGCGTGTTGGGCAGCGCACCGGGGAAACAGCGCGAGAGAGTCTTTCCGCACGGCGACGATGCGTCCGGCGTCCAGCGCAGCCAGACAAACACGTCGTCTATTGACATCTTCTGCCGTTCTTCCGTCTGCGAGATATTGCAAGCACGAATACACACCCGCTGCGTCAGATAACTGACTTGGCAGGCAAGTCGTCGAGTATTATTCCATCAGCCGCAGAACATGGCGGAACGTGCGCAAGTACGCGATACGCCCCGCCGGTTCGGCAACATGTGGCGAGCCGGCGGCTTCGTAAACGGTGCGCAGGTAGTACAGCACGTCGGGCCCCTCAACATCACCTTTTCTCTGGTAACGGAGATCGGGGACAACGCAACCGGGGGCGCCTCAACCAGCCCCACTGTCTCCACAGTCCTCTCCTGCTCTGCCATTTTGGACTTCCCACCAAACCGTGTTGGCGTGGGTCGTGCGAAGGAATGAATGGTCGGGTCTCGAGCTGGTAGAAGTCGTGAACTGTTATACTGGCGCGCGGTGTATGTATAGTATGTAGTCCCCTTATTATTTATATTGCGTTTACAGCAGTATTATGCTAATATGGATATTTATTACAAAGAAAGCAGTGGAATCGTCCACCTGCAACAAAGGAGCAGAAAAACGGGGAGGCAATATAAGCCCGCGGAGCAGGGAGGCAGACAACAGCGACAACATCGATACTATTCGTAATTCTGCTCAATGAAAGATCATAAGTATCAGGCAGCAGACCAGGGTTTTTCTTCATTTGCCTGTCCGCGTGTCTTTTCCTGTCCGTATGTATGCGGACCAATTTCGAGATACGTATGTTATTTGTTTCCCCGTACTATTCATATCGCTGCAATGATGATAGAAGACGTATTTCACTACAAGAGGCACTATAGGAACGTGGACAGTGGAAAAGGCGGGTGGGGGGGGGGGGGGGGGGGGGGGGGGGGGGGGGGGGGGAGGGCCTATCGTTGCTATGCTCTTGTGACAATTATATTCTTTAGAATTTTCATGAAATTACATGAAAGCGAGTTTCAATAAACAGTGCCGACTTTCTACCAGTTGTTATCATTTCAGGGAACCTTGCATCCACGAAATAAAATGAATTTCGGTCATATTTTCTTTTGAGGGCCGTATGGTACCTTGGGTTCGTTCCCATCTTCGCGATGCTTTGCACGTGGGCAATGTTTATGTTGTTGCATGCCTCTATGCCCCCCGGGCTTAGTCCTTTGAGGTTTCTCCCTTTGTTTCTCCTTTGCTTGGTGTTTTCACTGCTTTCCCTTGTAATTGACTTGAAGGCTTTATTACAGGGCTGTCCGATTATAAGTATTTTGAAAACTAGGTAGGGCATAGGCCTCTCCGACAATAGCCTCCGCATCGGCCTGTATAATCAAGGATCAATTGCAATGCATCAAAATTTGATGCATCATCCGTTTTGTTATTCCCCAAATACGTTGACGTGTCGATTCAATAGGCCACAAATTCGTGGATGCATCGATTAAATGGGTAACTAATTCGTGGATGCATCAATTTAATTGGGACGCATTGATTATATAATTAGTTTGTGGACGCATTGACTATATAGAGGGCACAAATTCATGGATGCGTATCGATTGAGCAGGCCACTAACTCATGGGTGCATTGATTAATCGATGCGTGTATTGCGAGGCGAATGAAGTTAGGAGCCGAATTATTACCGGATAGTAGCCGTGTGTATAGTTTAACAAGACTTCATTGCGTTATCACATTCAATAAATCGATGCGACCAATGTCCCGGAATTATTGAAATGAAATAATTGAATTTTTTACAACAATACCAACAGAATTAACCGGCTGTTGTCTCTGGGCCTTCTCTACTTTGCCATGCTAGGTCTCACGTAGCAAGGGCTAGACCGTGAATTATTATCTCCGACCTCTCCATTGGCATTAGCGATGTCGTCTAAAACATACACGTAAACATGTATTTACTACTTTCTAATTATATAGGTAATTTTTTGCATACAATATGAGATAAGAAGTGTCGCTATTCACCGTGATACGCGGCCTGCTCTAGCCGCGGCGGGAACGGTGATCACCTAGGTTGGGCAGCTTGTGCTTGTCGAGTCGGACTTGCATGACCTCCGATCATGTGCGACTCCGGTCGTGCCGGAGCTAGAGGGAAAGGCAAGCGAAAAAACCCTCGCTAATGTCGTCGACGGTCCCTAATCGATCCATGCACATCCCCGTCCAAGATAGTAGTTGCTCCTCCCGTCGCTTCTTGCCACCTAGCCTAGTCTTCTCTCATGCTTCGGGGGCTGGGAAGAGAAAATAACTATGCCTCAAAAGGTGTCCGGCTGGATCTCCTGCCCACGTGCCATATTTTCTCTTGTCGTTGTCCTTTCTCCGTGTAAGGTGCTACTTTGGTTAGGCTAAGTTGGCAACCTTAGACTAATAGTAGAACCTAATCTCTGGATCTAATTATACAGCGTAGAGAGAATTAATAAGATTGTCTTAGGAACAAGGTTTCTTACAATCTGAGTGTGGCGTAAATATAGTCTGTACCGGTCTCTTCCGCTCTACCAGTAAGTCCCCGTCTTAAATATCCACACCTCAGGTGTTCTAGAAACAGCCTTAGAACATGTAGCTTGTGATGTCTGCTAACTAAACCAAACTATTACTAGTGATACATATTATCTTAGATTATCTGTACCGTCTATCTAAGCTTATCGCATAAGCTCTTAGAACTATCTAGAAACGAACTATCTAGAAGAGATACTGCTAGAGACCTTCTTTAAGCTTGGTCTTTGAATAAAATATTGAGCTGACCGGGGGGGAGAGGGGGAGCGGGGGGGAGGGGGGGGGTCGTGACGCCGATGTTTTGGTATATTATTTTATAGGACGTACTAGTGGTAGTTGTAGTCATGCTTACGGGCTACACCGATTTTTCAGCACTCAAACCGGAACACGCGTACTTTAAGGCTCAGAACCTCAAAGAATGAACTATACTGATTATCTTCCTTCACCCATGTATTTCTGTAAAGATGACCCGGAGTCCCAAGCAACACTGACTTGGCGATATGTATTCACATGTATTCATGCTTAATTCCCTTTGTTTCGAAAGCCCATTGTCCGACATGTAGTACTACGGACGCGTGGGGTAGATGGGTGTAGGTGGGACATGCATGTATATGTCCATGACATGCGAAACACCACCGCCAACGTCATACGTCCCAAAAGGTCAAATTGACCTCGCCCCTCGCCTATGCCGTTCGCCCTCACCGGCTCACCCATCCATTTGAAGAGTGCAATCCCTATAACAATACATGCATAATGTATTTATGCGGGCTGTTACTTGCTTTTTGTTATTAAAAAAACCCCAACTGCCAGTGGTGTGAGCGTATCCCATGTTTTGCGTACTCACATACCCGCAAATTAACTAAACCCCGTGTATTCAACACCGCACCTAACCCGCCTCCCTAACGCCTCAAACAAGTCAAAAAATATAGGGATGCGTGGCACATTTAGCAATATGCACATTGGTGTGAGCGCTTGCCCAATGCCCGCATGTTGCGCTCACGATGACGTGTTGTGTAGTTTTTAACATTTTTGTTGGGAATACATCTCGGCTAAATCCGACTGACTCGACATACACCACTAGCGCTCCAACCTCGCAATCCGCCAATA
This sequence comes from Tetraselmis chui, assembly GCA_026401115.1. Classification (NCBI taxonomy): domain Eukaryota; kingdom Viridiplantae; phylum Chlorophyta; class Chlorodendrophyceae; order Chlorodendrales; family Chlorodendraceae; genus Tetraselmis; species Tetraselmis chui. The sequence continues at coordinate 139,150 of JAPMLY010000737.1, forward strand.
CGAAATTCTGCTTAATTACAAGTTTCCTGGCTCTACTACATGCAGATGGACGGTACATGGATGTCGCACTGTGGCCATGCTTGACTTCGTGAGAGGGGCACGTGCTATCGACCATTCGTTATGCACAACCAACATATATATTGCATATCCGAATTGTGTGTGGGGGAGAGCATTGTCGATACATCGGATTTCATATGGTTGATTTCCCACTAATCGTGGGGCTGATGGAGGATAGTGCAGCTGCTGTTGCTTGCCTTGCTGCTTCGCGGGCTCAAATTTCTTTGCATTCTTTTCTTCCTAGCTGGTGGCTTCCACTACTTTCGTTGTAATTAAGTAACCGTAAATATTCGGGGCGCAGGGTGAGTAGTTGACGTCTTCAGTTTTTACAATCAAATTCGCTATATCCCGTACCGGTACGAAATACCGTTGATAAATTTGAGTTATTTTCGTCGCTAATTCGGCGACGCTACGGACAAATGTTGTCCCTAGCCTGCAATGTTCGGGCATCCTGTTAAAAGGTCGTTAACCAGCATGTTTAGCTGATCCTCTTCCCGGCATGCTGCTCAGCGGAACGGGCGACGGGGCGAGGACTCCCAGCAACGACACCTACACCCGAGTGCGTGGAAAGAACTTTCAGCGAGAAGAAATCCGGGTACATCACGTGAAGCTGGGCTGTGTCTCGCCGCGCGACTTTCTTGAAAGAAAATCCGGCCGGCAATATTGAACGGCCGAGTTTGGTTTCGGCGCGTCGCAACAGTTCGAAGGGGAAAAGGCCGCGGAGGCATTATGTTGGCCGAGCGGAGAGACTACGTGGTGCTCGTTGCGTTCCTTTTTGCTAACTGGTGCACGAGGGTGGTAGATGGGAGCTTTTGCGACTTATGCGAGCGGCCAGAGGAGAGCGGCGTGAGCACCTGCGAGTGTTACCAGTTTTGTTGCGCCAACGGCCACACATTCGATAATCCTTCCGTATGTGCGCTGATGGCGGAGGGTGCCAAGTGCGACGACCCTTGCGCCCGCTGCGCCGAGCTGCACACGCAACCCGAAGCACAAGAAAACTGTTTTCATCAATGCTGCCGTGTCGACTACTTCGCAGATAGCTGTCGTGCGTGGCGCTTCTCGGCCGCCGAGATTTACGTGAGCGGTACGAAAGTGGTCACCGACCGGCGGATAACACCCGACATCCTCGCCGGACGAGCACAACCACCGACCAGCTATCGCGCTCACAAAGATAAAACTCCGCCGCCTCAACAAATCGCTACGCCTGCTCGTGGAAATCAAGAGCAAAACAGCGGCGGTGAGGATACTGCGCTGTCGCTCCTGGCCGCGGCGCTGAGTGCCTCGGCCTCCGCGACTGAAGAAGAGGCGACGACACAGTTGGAAGTGTTGGCAAAGCGACGAGCCACAGGTGCGGGAGCACCAACGAAACAGGAAGTGGACGAGAAATTAGTAGATATTCCATGTAGTTACGTGGACAGCAATTGTGATGCGTACTGCCGCGGCTTCGACAAGCCCCACGAGCCCATCCACACCACATGTCCCCGGCAAGATGTCGCCGACGGTGCTTGCGGTGGGTGGGCTTGCAGCCACACTAGCAAAGGACGAGCACAGGACGGCTGTTTCTGCTGCTGCTCTCGACTGACAGACACTGACGTGAAAGACAATAGCGATGATGAGGGTAGCGGAGAGGGAGGTGTTTGTGCTATTGGGCACGACGAGAACCGTTGCGCTGACTATTGTGCCGCTCAGTCGCCGTCGTTTCTGCCACTCACATGCAGAGAAGGCGACGAGCAGAGGTCGCATCACTGCGGCGGCCATGTATGTCAAGTGTCAGACAGCGACGCGGCGCAGAACGGGTGTTTCTGCTGCTGTGCGAATCCTACCAATGAGTGGCAAAAAGTGAGCGGCGACGCGCTACCACCGGCCGAAAGTCGACCGAGTGTAAACACGCGAGCGAGTAAAGAAGTCGATAAACCGGACGACCCTCTTGACGGCTGCCCAAACACCGACGCATGCGCCGAGTACTGCTCTGGGTTTGGTGAATTCATGAACCTCCACTCGGTGTGTCGTGCGGACGAGGAGGGCGACAAGAACAAACACTGTGGTGGCTGGGCGTGCGAGAACACTTCCTCCAGCCGCGCACCCGACGGCTGTTTCTGTTGTTGCAGCAGTAGCAGCGGCGACAAGAGCGCCCGCAACGGCGACGAGTGCGAAGTGGGGCACGCTGACAACAAGTGCGAAGAGTTTTGCGGGAGGCAGCATCCCGAGTTCTTGACCTTCTCTTGCTCTATGTCAGATGGTAGCAGCGGCGGCGGCTGTGGAGGCCACCTCTGCGCTGCGACGAGCGAAACGGACGCGCAAGACGGCTGCTACTGCTGCTGCGCCTCCAACGGCGTGGATGTCGGGCGTGTCGCCGGGAACAGCGTAACAGAGGAGAGAGTCGCCGCCCCTCGCGCGAGTAGTATCGATGCACTTGACATGCTCGCCATCGCGCTAGCCGGGGAAGAACACACCCAAGCGTTGGAGAGCCCCGACGCGGCGCCCGCCGACTTGGGTTCACCGGACGAAAATATAACGGGCAACGAAACAAAGGTCACCGCAAAGCTCGTTGAGGGAGTGGTTGACACTGCTCGAGAGGAGAAGGGTGGGTGTGATATGACGGAAGAGTGCCACTCATTTTGCGACGGTTTCCGAGATCCGTTGGAACCGGTGCACGCGGTTTGTCCGAGCGTTCGCGGCAGCACGCGTGGCCTCACGTGCGCAGGTTGGGGTTGCAGCTACGCGAGCAAGAGTGTCGGCGCCCAAGGCTGCACCTGTTGCTGCGCAAACTACGGCATGGTTCCTAACGGCGACCGCTGCTCCGTCGCGGCCAGGACCGGCCGGTGCCTCGCCTACTGCGCGAGTTTTATGCGAAACTACATGCCACTCTCCTGCGAGCTGGAGGCACTCGCTGGGACGGGTCCCACGTCCGCGCAATGTGGAGGGTCGCAGTGTGTCGAGGGCAGCGAAGAGGAAGCGGAGGACGGCTGCTTCTGTTGCTGCGCAGAGAGCTAATTCAAAACCCTTCATCTTTTTCAAAATCCAAGTAACAATCAAAAGGCTAGAGTCCGCCGCCTCACATGTAAATCCCATCCACACATACAACCGCTCCAGTCTGGAAACTACGCTGTGAATCTACAAAGCGGATTCGGTCTAGCCGCGCGCCAACATGCACGTCCTTCCTCGGCTGTATCAGAGAAGGGAACGGATGCGACAAACGCTCACCGATTTTCGGCTACAAGACTGACCCAATTGGAAACGCGAAAGGGTGAAAGTCGGCAATCACAGCTAAGCGTCTGAAGCCCGCGCCAATTATGTCGCTTGGTGGATGGTTATCAAGGGCGCTGGGGGGCATATTTGAGGCGGGGCTGCTTTCAGGAGGACAAGCCTTCCTTCCCCTCTTCATTCACAATCTCCGCCACTTCGTCAAGGCTCGTGTCAGCTGAGCTCTCTGCGCATTGTGAGAGGAGAGCGGGGGCAGTGTTAGGGCACAGTTGCAAGCACTTTCAAAAATATTGCACAGGGAACTAGCTCGATGGTGTCGAGTGATGTATATGGCGTTGTAGCAGTGATGCATTGTATTTTGGATGGTGTCATATCGAAATATAATGCAATTAAATGAAATGTAACCCCATACGCTACATGGGAACACACTGTAAATTGTTGTGATGAGCAGTTGTGTTGTGCATCACATCACACCGAGCCAAATGTTATCAAACATAGTGAAATGCTGCGTATTGTATTGCATTGCATCGTGATATAGACTGACCTTATATCACAACGCAAATTAATTTAATGCAATACAATGGAATAATTTCCGAAGCATTGCATCCATTGATGTCAAACTTGACAGAATGGAAAGTAGAGCCATAGGGGGGGGGGGGGGGGGGGGGGGGGGGGGGGGGGGGGGGGTTCTGACCAGGGAGATCAAAGCCGGGCGTTGCCCTGCCAGCCGCGATGGCAGCTCTGGTCTGAGTATCAACCTCCCTAACACGGGCACAGAGCAGCACTGCCTTAAGCAGTAACACGCCTCTTGAACCTACCCACTGAGAGATCGTGAAGAGAAACTGTAGCAGCGTCGATGCAAGTATCTTTTCATGAAAACATGGGTGCTCGGGTACAGAGGGGTGCGTTGATGGGAGGTTGCGCACTTCATGACCTCGGGGTTTGCCTCCAAAAACTGCACAGCCTTCTCACGCCCATTCCCCAGCCGAGTTTCTCCATAACTGAGCGGTCACACCAATCATCACCCGATCAGTGAAGGACGCACACAAATGACTGAACTCACTGGCTGCGCACCCCACATTGGGCCAGCCATGGACACCACTCGCTACCCAATTCCCAGCATTGTCCACACTGCCTGCCAGAATACTTAGATCAGAGAGCGAGGAGAAAGTTTGTTTGTGGGCGTCCGCTTTGTGCGTGTCCGTGCGTGTGCGTGTGCGTGTGTGTGTGTGTGTGTGTGTGTGTGTGTGTGTGTGTGTGTGTGTGTGTGTGTGTGTGTGTGTGAAAGTTTGTTTGTGGGCGTCCGCTTTGTGAGTGTGTGTGTGTGTGTGTGTGTGTGTGTGTGTGAGAGAGAGAGAGATTATTCGGGGTGCAGGGAGTGTGGACGCACCTATACCACGCGCCCTTTCGGACTGCGATACCCCCCGCAACCGCCGCATCCAGCAGAGAACCGATCTTGGAGATTCCGGAGCCGAAGAGGATGTCAAACTCGGCGGACTGTGCATCCATCGCGTCCACAGACACCACAGCCGCCACAACAACAAGTTCAGCGCCCATCAGCGATTTATACGTCAAGGTGACAGGAAAGAAAGAAAGACGAGGAGGGTGTGGGGTGGAGAGGGGGGTGGGGTTGTGGGAAGAGTGGGGTTGCTCAGAGGATTAAAGTCTATAAATGTAAGTGACAATTTTTGGAGGTTTGTAGTTGTAGGGTTTTAGGCGCACCTTGTAAGGAGGGGCCACTTTGTTCTTTTTTATGCTCGCCCTGCACCGCACAGCAAAGGGGGGTGTGCATGTCAGAGGAGCAGGTTGCCGCTGCTACTGCCGCTGCCGCCGAGTGGCGACACAAGCAGTCAAAGTCAAGATGGAGAATCACGGGCGTGCCACATACAGACGTCATAGACGGATTTCGCACGAGCAGCTTTCGTAATCATCTCGTTCATCAATACCAATGGATTGAAGACAGTGCAAGGAACAGAAAGGAATGTGACATGTTTTTTGCAATTAAGATTCAAATAACAAAGAAAGAGTGTTAAGCACCGCCACAGCTGCTGCGGCGGCAGAGTGAGGCAGTAAGGGGCGGCGGCCTCACTTGACTTTGATCCCCACCTCCTCACCACTGTCCTTCAGAGTTTCCTTTCGCCGGACGTCAATGCGAACGGAGGCGTAATACTTCAGCGCATTACCGCCAGAGGTTACCTCGGGGCTGCCGTAGATGACGCCCACCTGCGGAAGGCGCGGGGCGCAACTACTCAGTGGGGGGCTCAGTGGGATGGGTGGTGGTAGGGGGGGGGGGGGGGGGGGGGGGGGGAGTGACTGTGCAGTAAAATGTGCACAAAGCAGCTTGGTCGTTCGGTGTGAATAGGAAACAACACACAAGAACATGGCAGGGTCACAAGAAGGGTCAGCGTCGCGAAGCAACTCAGACCCGAAATCTACCCCGTATTACATAAGCCCGACACCATAAGCCCGACACCATAAGCCCGACACCACATGAACATTTTTTGAGTTCTTTGTGGACTGTCCGCAACTTTGTTGGAGTACCCGGGTGCGCAGCGGAAAACATTGTCGAGTTGCATTTGGATCAAAAAGGGAACAAAAGCGAGGTCGCCGCGGTTCCCACGCAGATCCAGGCTATGTGGAGCACGAGCAGCGCACACCTTGCTGCGCAGCTGGTTGATGAAGATGACTGTGCAGTTGCATTTCGAGGCGTTGGCGACAAGCTTACGCAGCGCGCTGCTCATCAGCCTCGCCTGCGCTCCCACCTAAACTCGCCACCAAACCAAAAGCTCAGCTCGCCAACCGCACAACATTGAAACAAATACGAATGGCGACGTTCGAACACAATACTGCTGCAGCATAAAGCGCCGTGTCATTTTTCAATATGCTAGGGTGATAGGGACGTAAAGGAAGAACTGAAACAAGCACACACACACACACACGCGCGCGCGCGTGCACACACAAACATACAAAAAATACACACACACACACTTACACACACACACACACACACACACACACACACACACACACACAAAACCTCTCTCTCGCCCCTCCCCCCAGCACAAACACACACATGCGCACACAGGACGGCAGTCACAGCGCGGGGTCATGGCGTACCCTTCAATCTGACACCTGTCAGGAGCTAACATGTCACTATTCGTACAAACTCATCACTAAACTCAAGCGGCGTGACTCCCACCTGAACTTGCCCGATTTCCCCCTCCAGCTCAGCCCTCGGCACGAGTGCCGCCACACTGTCCACCACTACAACATCCACCGCCATGGAGCGCACCAGGCTGGGGAGGCGAACAACGCAGCATCCACCATATAAGACGGTTGGAACGTCAAGGGGGGGATAAATAAGGAAGAGACGTGCGTTTTCCATTTTTGCATCTTCGATTTATCTGTCATGTAAGATGTCATATCTTAAAATCATGTTTCATTTCTCTTTGGACTTGTTTTCGTCAATTCTTCGACCTGGGAAGAGGAATGGGGGCGGGACCTGTCCACGATGTTGAGAGCGTCCTCGCCGCTGAAGGGCTGACTGACGAGCAGTTCTTCGAGGTTAATGCCCAGCCTCTGTTATGCAGCAGCACAACAGTTACGTGTCAGTAAGCAACCCCAGAGGCAGCTCTTTCAAAACAAACGCGAAAATAATTTTAAGTTGATGCGCAGCCCTTGGCAGCTCCAACGGTGATATCGTGGCTCGAAACTGCAGCACTGAACATAATGCTTAAGCCACACCAAACTATCATTTCATACGAAGTCGTGGCATCCATCACTGCCCTAATTGGGAGTGTACGGCAGGCATATGCTCCCTTCGTCCAACAGTCCCGCGACTCCCATTCCCGCGAGAGCAGTGGGACCCGCACGGCAGTGTGTCTGCGTACCTTTGCGTAGACCGGTTCGAACGCATGCTCAGCGTCTACCAGCGCCGCGTTGCCGCCCATCCGCTGAATCTCCGCGATGGCGTGCAGCGCCAGCGTCGTCTTGCCGCTGCTCTCGGGGCCGTAAATCTACCGTGCGGGTCCCCAGTGTGAAATGAGTGGCTAAGGATGGCTGCAGATGCAGACCCCACGAGTAGGGGGGGTGTGGGGGGATATAATGCAACTGTGGGCTGATAGGGAAGCAGTACTTCATATCACGACACATCACACCACATCATGACATCGCATAACACCACAGTCCATCACATCACATTACCACATTTCCCATCAATTTTTTTCCCAGACGAAAATGCAACAGCGTATCCCATCGCACTACCACATCACATCGCACCATATCAGACCACATCATCGCATTACCAGATTACACCTTCTCAAACCATAAATCATATGAAATCACATCAAACCCATCATATTGCATCACATGACATCACGCCACACGGTAAGTTAGAGCACATGACATCGCATTACATGAAATCACACCACATAAGAGCACACCACGCATCGCATTACATAGGACCACCCCACACCACACATCACACCATGGCACACATCACATTAGGACACGCCACAACATATATCACACCGTATCAAACCAGATTTTCACATCATAACACAGACAGTTTCAGGTACCGTGACAGGCAGGAAACCGGGAGGAGATGCCGATCGCATCAATAATACGCCAAGCAATATAGAGATGATGACTTGATGAGATGTCATGGATAGAGCCAACATATCTGAGAGCGTATTAGCATGGGCGTCAAAGTTCCGAACCAAATAGTGATGCTGATTGTTGCGCGACACCGCTGGCTCTGCATTTACTCACTGGCTGTTGTAGGGGGGTGATAGGAAGTGGAAAGAGGAACGAGCATTGCGGCTGCTCACCTCGATGATGCGCCCTCGCGGGTAGCCACCGCCCATGGCGGAGTCGAGCGACATCACTCCCGATGGGAAGGTCTCTCTGTGCAGGAAACATCACAGCGTAGTTCATTACAGACGGAGCATCCATGGACAGCTAGGGAAGCTGTGGGCTGCTAGCCGGATGGAGCTGTATCAGAGGGCTGAGCCACACGCACACTTGCGCAGTTGAAGTGCTTCCCAACTTCCAAATGGTTCCTTTGCCAAAGCGCGAGTCGATGTCCTTCAGCACCTCAGTCAGCGCGCGTTGCTGCGAGTGCCACATCATTGACACACGTCAGCCACCTGCTGGCCCCGCCCACCACCACATAGCACCCATCATTCCATAATGACGGACACCGCTCGATTCGTAAAAAGTCAATAAAATGCATTTAATTTCATATAAGTACATTGTTTTAGAAACTGTGATACTTCAAAGGCAAGGCGGCGCGCTTTGACGACTGAGCTACAGACATACCCTTGCGGCACTGGTCTCCTCCAGACCAGCTGCCATGCTTCGCTTAGGCAGCGCGGCCGCTGGTTCCAACCCGCTGCCCCCCGTCTTACTACGGCCGGGGCCACAGGAAGGCATCAGACCGCCGAGTGACGACGACGCGCCGCCCTGCTTTCCGCCCGCACCATCCGCGAGCGCCCTCACCCTCCCCTCAAATGCCCTCGCCGGCCTATTTACACCCCGCCAGTATCTCAGTTAAAGTGATCTCTTTCCCAACGAAGCCTCAGAGCGTGCAATCGGCCGATGCCGTGAAATAGAGAAGTCAGACGCCGAAACTGATCCCTGTTCTGGTCTGGTGACAAGCTCGCTAGATCCAGCGATACAAACCAGACAAGTGTGAGGGGTGCTGGAGGGGAAGGGATGATCTTGGTCAACCTGAGGGTGATCTGTTGGGTGGCCCGCAGGCCGATACGACTGAGCAGCATCGGCCGAGCGCCGCGCTGAGTGGGGCGCTCGACGGTGAAGGCGGTCCCACGAGTGGAAAGACCGGCGCACATACCCCTATAACCACCAAGCACTTGGTGCCGAGCAGAGGCTTCTATACCAAGGTTCGGGGAACCGGGACGTAATTGTTGCTGAACGGGCCAGTGGCTCTAGGTGGTTGCGTCGCTATGGTGGCCGCATAATCGAGTCTCTCCTTGCAAGCGAGTTAGCGATACCCGTCCGCTTGATATTACGGGTACGCTTGTTTACTTGCCGCGAAAGGCTTCCGAATTCTACAGTATCGCGGTGGTACCGGTACATGTACTAATATCACATCAGGGTAAGATCGTAAGTCATCCAGGATTCCAGGCGGAGCGTATTTTCATTAGAAAAGAAAAAACCCAATTATCGCTATGGGGTACGCAAACCCCATCGTCACGAATAGATAGAACAATGTTTTGTTTCAAAACAGTTCGTATGTAATTCTGATTAGCTGCGGCCACATTGCGGATATCTGTCTTCATTATTTGTGCACAAGATAAATAAATCGAGGGGCAGCAGGACACCGCCGCACCGGCAGCCCCGTCATCCCGCCCTCCTCTACCCTCCTGCGCTCCCACCCTCTGCGCCACGTCACTCGCTGCTGGGAGGTTACGGTGCTGTATTATCCCCTATCTGCTTGACTCGCTTTGCTGCTACCTTTGGAATTCACTGCACAGCAAAACCTCTGTGTATCTCGGGCGGCCGCTTGCCCTAAACGTGCCTCGCCCGTCGCAGCCGCCTTCACTCAGCCACCCGTGCCGAAACAGTAGCAGAGATGGCGAGCAAAGCTGTCACGACGGCAACCAGCTACTTCTCCAGGGCTAAGGCAGCCCTGGATCCCGCTGTCAAGTACGTTAGCAGCAATTATGGTGCGGTGCTGAAGGCTAACGAGCAGTACATCGTCAAAGATCCCGCGGCGAAAGCCAACCTCGGGAAGCAGTTCCTTTACACCAACCTCGCTGAGTAGGCCGCCCTCCTTTGCACTTACCATGTATTAAAGCCTACATACCAAGAGATTGAAAGCATAATCAGGGAATGATTATGGTGCATGTTAGTGAACTGATCTGATCGTGGAGCAGTCATATGCCTGTGGGTGTCTCTTAGCCTTCGCCAGGGGAAACAATAGGGGACCTGCATTTTCAACCGCTGAATCAACCCAAGCGGCCTCTGATCATGTCATTCTACCCCCATGCGAACCATGTAGGGTCCCTGCAGAGTTGAATGCAGCGTCGGCTGAGTGGGCAGCACTGAAAAAGAAGGTTCAAACCCAGGCTAAGGACATAACCCTCAACGAGGTGCTCCACCACCTCCCTCCCTGTGCTGTAGCTGTCCTTGCCTCTACCGATGATGGCACGTCAGGAGTGGCTAACGATTTTGTCCTGTGTGTGTATTTTTGCAGTACGGGACCTACGCCTTGTTTGCTGCTGAGGCGTATGCGTGGTTCTGTGTGGGTGAAATCGTGGGTCGCGGGTTTAGGTTTGTGGACTATGACTATGAGTAAGCTGGCGGGGATGGACGCACACGAGCACCCGTCCTGTAACCCTCCGTTCCGCACCTAGCACCCCTCCCCCTTCTTACCACTGATCACGCATGTGTCCTGCCATCATGGCACCTGGTTCTGTAAGTGTTGTGATGCCATTATTTCCCCGCAATTCCAAATGCTCTTCGGATACCGCACCCTCCATCCAATTGCAGTACCTGCTGTCAAGCGTCATATCTGTTAAGTCATTACGTGACATGTGTTAGCTGGGGAGTGATGAGGAACCACTGATGAAATGTAATCGTGGCTTAGTGATTTTCACCCAACTGAGCACCTCAAGCTAAGCAAACACGGACTGCCTCACCACATGGTTTCAGGATTTGACCATCTTTAGGTAACAAGTGGGAGGTCTCGACGCCGCGAATACTATACTGAAACAAGGAGCTTTTAATGAGCAACAAATCGCGCGCTCATGTAGCGGGCGCTCTTCAGTGAGAGAGGGTGGACAAAAGGAAACTTGATTTTGGTTGGCGTTCGACTTACAGCGCGGACACACAGCAAAAACCGCGACAATGATTAGTCGTATGGCTCCCTCAAGCACAGGCCAAACGGTACTGCAAGTGAATGAAACTGGCATTCGCGGGAACGGCGTCAGGCAGACTGTTGCTTACGCACTCGGCACGAGTTGGTGAAAAAAATCGTACCGACCCACTCGCGAGTGCGCAGCGCAGCGGCGTGGCGGGATTTCAATCACTTGGATGGTGGACCAGCAAGGTTCCATCGTTTTAAAAGGATGCGCTCGTTCGAAAGCAGCCGGGAGAAATACAGGCTGATTAGTACTGGCGACTAGTGAATCTACAAGATTACACGTATAAGCGCCGATAACGGCAACAGGAGGGAAATACGTACAGGGCGAAGAAAAAGGCAAAGTCAGGGGTGGTCTTAGGACCAGCTTCGGACCCTATAAGGCTCCAAGCACAGCAAGAACCATGCTCTCTCGGATTCCAATGCCCAGGTACTGTAGCCAAAACTAACGTGTGAAGTTATTCGGATGCTTAGCCTCCAAGGACGATAAGACAGTGTCCCTTGTCATAGGTCGGTGACAGGTCATACGTCGGTGTTATCCCCAGACATACTCAGCCAGATACTAACCAACTACTCTAGCGAGTAGCGCTACTCAAACGTGTATGCTCGATTTCTCTGACACGCTCCCGTTTCGGTTCCCGTTTCCATTGCTGGGAGAAGTCTTCCTCTTCCGTTTAGTATTTGTGATAATCATCGCCATATCTTCCTGCACACACAGACATATAAACAATAGCTTCGTCAGCAACGCCCGCAAGTAACAAGCTGCAGCCCAACCCCGTTTGAAATACAAACAATAGGCAACGCAATAAGAGTATCACAAAATCTGCCGGGCACTCTAGTCAGATTAAATAATGAGTTCGCCTTGTGTGAGCACCATGCGTGAGTATAACCTGATACAGCTTTAGCTAGCTTACAAGCGAGGAGGGCGTGCTGTGCGCGCGGCCTACAGGTGGGCTGACCAAACATAAGCACCTTAAGGCACAGAAGAGAAAGCGATACAGCAGCGACGGCAATGCCACGGAGACGGTAATATAGACAGTCGTGTAATCGGGGAAGACACAATGTGATAGGGTATATTCAAGCGCGCGGTCTCTGGACAGACGGGCGATGCGGGATACAACCGGGGTGGTCTAATACCACCGAAAGTCTGGATGTACGGTGTTAATGTACGCAGCAGCGGTAGTCGACGCCTGGAAACTCTGACGAGCGGGTGCAGTGCTGCAGCGGCAAGACGGACGGAACGCGAAGGACTACCTTAACGGTGCCTTCAAGAGAAAGATACGTGTATAAGGTTATTCCGACAACTTATTGCTCGGTGGGTATAGAGCATTCGTAGGACGCCGCACATATAAAGGACGGAGAATTGAACATATTATTGCGGGCAAGGGACAGTTCGTATCGGCGCGGTCCGCCACCTAGGTAAGAAAATCGCAGAACTTTGTCCCCCCCCCCCCTCCCCCCCCCCCCCCCCTTCCACCTACCGCATGCGCCGAAGAGAAACGGAAGATATTAGTTTATAAAGCTAGCCAACAGCCAGCGTCTCTCCAATGCATACTCACGAACGACGTTGAGCGAAACGGCAGCGGCGAAAAGAGAGTCAGAAAGGCGAGGGGGTCAGTGCTGAGCGGGTTCAGGGAGCAGAAGGGCCGTGTAAAACCACCGAAGGGCCCGAAAGATACGGACCGATAAGCCACGCAGTGATCCACGAGTATACGAATATTAGTTACATATTAACATCGCGATCTTTGGGGAGCGCGGCAGCGGCGGCTGGAGGGCGGCGGGGGGACTTCGCTCGTGCAGGTGGCGAGAGAGGGCGCGAACCTCAATCTCTGAGGACGTTAGCGCCACATGAAAAAACGGCCGCTTGTAGGGTAGCGCATTGCTGGGAGGAGCCATAACTTTGCGCGAGTAAATCTAGAGTGAAAAACAGAAACAATTGGAAGCGCGGTGCTGAGCTTTTGCGTGGGGCCGAGCTCCGTCGGACTGGGAGTCGCTTCTTGTGCACGAGGGAACCTGCCGGGTGGTGGGCACTTCTCAGCAACGAGCCGCTCAAATCGCAGTGATCTACTTTTTTCCTGTAGCTCGTGGTGTCCCCGATCCATCGGCACCTCCACCGTTGGATGAGAATGTCGTCATACAGTACCACCGACGATGGACGACATATATAACTAGCCGTACCCGTATCAGTACCGACACCAGTAGTATATTATATTCCGTGCAGGAAATCTCTACTCCTGCGGCGGGGTGAAAATTCTTCAGAAATACAGAGCAAATTAGGGCATTTTCGCTTTAGGGTAACACATATTGCACTGGAATATTATTAGTGTATATGCATTCTTTGGTAAAAGCCACATTTTTCTAGTGCCTTCCTGTTCCTCGGGCTAAAGTTCTTTCCTCCATCTTTTCTTCATTTCTTCTATTTGCCTATTGGTGGCTTATACTGCTTTTTCTTGTAAGTAAATTTAATTCTTGTTAAAGCTATATCTTATAGAGAAACTTACCATTTGGTGTAAGCCTCCGCATCACCCTCAGAAATTAAAGATCAATAAGCATCAAGTGCAATGCATCAAACTTTTACATACATCCCCCGTTTTATTGTTATGCTATTTCGTGGACGCGTCGATTAATTTGGACACTTATTATTCGTGGATGCATCGATTAAATGGATAATTAATTCGTGGATGTATCATTTGAATGGTTCACTAATTCGTGGACGCATTGATTGTTTAGGGTGCTAATTCATGGAAGCATCGATTAAATAGGACACTAATTCATGGATGCAAAAATGCGTGTAATGCGGGTCGAATGCACTGATGCATCAACATCAGTCTCCTCACACATACAATTTTAGTGAAATGATGAGCGGGATTATTACCGTATGGTAGCCGTGTCTATAGCTTAGCAAGATTGTATTCCTATTGGCTTCTAGAGTAATGTTACTTAAGAAATTCCAAAGGGGACGCATCGATGCCACCGAAGTCCCGGCGGAATTGTATAGGGAATTATTCGTTGTACATCGACTAAATACATCATGTTCATGGATGCATTGATTAAATCAGAAAGGGTACTAATTCATGGATGCATCGATTAATGAGGACACTAATTCATTGACGCATTAACCATATAGGGCAGGCATTGATTAAATAAGACACCAATTCATGTATGCATTGATTAAATATATATGGCACTAAATCATGGACGCATTGATGCGGATGATGCGGCATATGTATCATGATCCCATGAACACATCGATGTTTGAGGCTTAAAATTATGGCGGTGTTTAAAAACAACAATTATACACGTACTTCAACAATGTGCTCCATTGCACAAATTCAGGGCATCGCTCACTTAAGTACTCGTAACCCCTATAGACTAGATTTGGCGTTCAATATACTTGTGAGCATTTGAGGGAAAATGTTACTGCCGCGGCGCCAAAGACTTGAGTCAGACCGGAAGAAACGCCAAATCCATTTTTGATGTTTAGGTAGTGCTTGGCTGAAAAGCATTGTTAATGGGCTTTAGTATTGATCAAGATGTTGTGGTACTTGTGGGCTATGTGAGGCTCATTACAATCGATGATGCTATCTTTTGCAAACATGCCAAAGATTAGACCTCGAGTTCCATGAGCATGTTCCACGACAACGCTACACATGCCCTCCACAACAACATTTATCTCCCTTCCTCTCTTTCCCCCCTTCTCCCCCCTTCCCCTCACTCCCACTCTATGTCCCTCTTCCTTTTGGTCTCTCCCCTTCCTCTACCCCGTTCGCCCCCTCTCCCCATGATGTGACGAGTACAGTCCTGCAACAGTACATTGCAGGACATTGTACAGGTACTCGTTACGGATACCAAATCGTGCTTTTCCACAGGACGGACGTATACTCGTGGGTACGTCGCTACTACAATATTGTAATGGTGCTGATGCTACAGTACGACCAGTACCTCCCGGTACGTACAGATATGCATAATTAATCTAACCAGCCAGAAGACGCGCCAGAACGAGCTCTTCAATGCAGAAAGAGCCGCGTCGTGAAATCCAATGCTAGGCAGGCCGTGTCTCGAGGACAGATGACGACGGTTGAGCAGCACTAACGCCTGACACGTAAGCGAAGCTTGCAGGCGTAACTAGTCTGGGCTGAAACCTATTTAAGCCCAGTGCAATAGAGGGAGGTGACAGAACCTTTTAACAATTCCTTTGTTCACTTACAACATCTACTGCCTAAGTACAGCAGTGAAACATCTCTCATCAATTGTCTCTCGACAACATCATTTGCCATCTTGCAACAACAGAACTAGACAGACTAGAACAGATTTGTGCTAGCGTTTAGCTTTCAGAGGCTAACCGCCAAACTGGTTTCGGAGCTCTTTGGTCGACGCACGCTTTCGTTGCTCGTTGATCTGCTCGACCTTGTTTGATTGAGTTGAGATGGCTTCTCTTGGAGCTGGACATTACGTGGCTTTGGTAATTCACGTCGGAGGAACTAAATCGTCGGACTTGAAGTTGGTGTTTCAGCGTGAGCCTCGTTCTGGTAAAACTTGGTTCCCAGCTGGCTCTGTCCTACCTAACGAAGAGCATGTCGACGCTGCTATTCGCGAGTTACACGAGGAGACCGGTCTTGTTTTGACATCGGATGATTTGACGTTGTTGAGTGGTGAACCTGTTAACGTTACACTACCTCAAGGACGACAGCTTGTTTACGTGTACTCGGCTTCTATTCCTGTCCTGTTTGCTACGAACAACTTACGTACACCTGCTCAGGTCGAGCAGGCTGTTTTGGAACAGTCGAGAGTTAATCCGGATGGCACTTACGTCGTCCCGGAATCCATCAACATTGACGGTCTAACACTTACGCCCTCACAGAAGGGGTTACTTCGTGCTAAGAAGCACAAGAGTGAATTACTTCACTTCGGTTACGTGACTCAGTGGGAATCTTTTTATCGAGCAATCACACAACATGTTCCAGTCATGCTAGACGACACGTCTATCCCGAGACAGTTCCACATGTACCCCCGGTTTACGACGGTCGACTCTGGTTCTGTATGGCTTCTGATTCGTGGACACATTAATCGACTGACTGGTGAAGGACCTACAGATTTACGAGTGGGAAAGCCGATGTCTACCCACAACTTGGCTGGCCTATCTGTGACCCTCACGGAGACACAACGTAAGGCTGCTATTACTTCACCGTACCAGGATGGTCGAGTGCCTCATGTACTGGAGGATTGGCTCGAAGCACAGCCTCAACGTTTTATAATGCTTGGAATTACGGCTGACTCGTACGATGTAGTGTTCTGGGTTACTTCACAGTTTTCTGGACACCTAGGTGGTGGTGGTTGAACCGGAAAAATCAGCCTCCAATTCCATCTACGTACAACGAGCTTGTTGAGGAGTTACGCAAGTCGACGTTTCTTCCGAACATTCAGGACGACGCAATTAACGCTTTGCTAAACTTTACGCAGAGCAACACGATGAGTTACGCGGTTTTCACTAAACAGTACAACGACTATTTACGTCGGTCTCGTCAACACCTGACAGCTGATGTACAGTGTGTACGCTTCATTAATGGCCTGGCGAATGAGGATCTCAAGAACCTGGCTAAGTCACACCGAGCTCAGAAGGGATACCAGACTACTCTGGTGGAGCTGCAAAACTTTTTGAATGATGTCGTGACAGACTTGCCGAAACTCGGCAATACGAGGTCTGCTGCTAGACCATCTGCCCAGCCTACACGCAAGCGCAACTTTGAGGATCCTCTCGAGGAAGCCTCTAACATCTGGAAACGTAATAAAGGTGGCCGTGGACGTGGCCGCGGACGTGGACGTGGAGGTGGCAATAATGGTGGACGTGGTCAGACAGCTGGCCGCGAAGATTTTAATTCACTCGCAAATGCAATGACAGCTGAGGAACGTAAGCGACACATGGACGAAGGACTCTGCTTCAAGTGCCACAAGAAGGGACATCGTTTGTTCCAATGCCCGGAGTTCAAAGGCAAGGCACCGATGCAACCTAAGAAGCAATGATGGTGGCAAGGCTGTTCTACAAATGAACTGGAGCAGCCGGCTACATCTACTGTTCATTCTGAGACACTGTTAGCGACAGAGGTCGTCGAAACACCTTCGACATCTCCATCGACTACAGTTGCGACACCTGTAACGCAAGTAGCAGGTCGTCGTCGTCAGACTAAGCAGAGACAGAGTCGTAAACCTGTAACCAGACGTTCAGTTGATTGGAAACTGGTTGACTCAGTCTTTGACCCTCTACATGCACGATTCAACTTCACGTTGGAGGGATGTGCTGATGATGAAGGTCTTAACTCGCACGGTGACTTTCCTCACTGTTCGCCGAGTGACTCGATTCTAGACAGAGATATAACAGGAGAACGGGTGTTCATCAACCCACCCTGGGAGTTAGCTGAGCAGATTGCGCAGCATTTTGAGGATTGTCGTCGAACATCTCCGACATCTACGATGGCTGTATTTGTACTACCGAAGTGGGCGAAATTTACTCAGGTGACTAAGCACTGGAAACTCTATCAAGAATTCCCAGCAAGGACACAGCTTTTTACACGTCAGTCACTGGAGAACCCAGCGCAACAGGAGGTGGTTACTCCAGCCCCTTGGCCTGTACAGCTGTGGTTAGTCGACGCAGATTGTGCGTTTAACGACTCTCCAGAACCTATAGCACCTGATCAACCCGACTCGGTACCTGTACCAACAGACGACTCGGAACAGTCCATCGCTACGCTGCGACAATTTTCTTCGCCAGCTACAGCACTATTGACTGACCTCACGGAAGCTCGCCCGTTAATTCGAACTGAGCTGACTGTGAAAACTCCTGATTCACAGACGGACACCAAATTTTTGGATTAGTGGATTACGCAGCGACGCTTGACTTCGTGTCAGAGGACTTTGTACGACGCTTTGCTTTACAGACTCGGAAGTCTGCAAGTAAGACTCCAGTTCGACTCGCTAACGGACAACGAGTGACTTCTACGACAGTCTGTGACATCACTTTTGGGCTGGCTCGACACGAGTTTCAACGGACTTTCAACGTCTTACGTGATTTACGCACAGCTGATTTAATCCTGGGTTTACCATGGCTTGATGACGAACATGCCTCTTTACAATTTGGTACAACCAGATTTTTTACACTGATGGACGGTACAGCTGTGGAGACTACACTCGAGGAACGACGCCCTGAGTGTCTGCTGCTGTCGTCTACTAAAATTCAGAAACTCATGCGCAAGACGCGCCGCAGCAGAGGACGTCACGCTGATTTTTACGTCATTGAACTTACGTCAGCAGCTGAACAACAGACAGATTTCCACACTGGAGAGGAGCTAACAGCAGAACAACGTGACAACTTCCGGTCGTTACTCTTCAATGACTTCCCGGAGTTATTGCAGCCTGTCGACTCTCCGCCAGTAAGCCGACAGTGGGATCACCCCATTGACACTACTGGCCCGATGCGACGTCAACGTCTGAACCGACTATCACCAGCGGAACGTGCTGAGCTTAATCGACAGCTCAAAGACGCAATGGAAGCTGGTTTGATACGCCCCAGCTACAGTGAGTTCGGCTCGCCAATTCTTTTTGTGCGAAAAGCTGATGGCTCGTTACGTCTGTGCATAGACTACCGTGGCCTTAACGAGGTTACGCGCAAGGACGCCTACCCACTTCCGAGAGTGGATGACACACTGGACGAACTTAAGGACGCGAATTTTTACACACACCTCGACCTCGCTTCTGGATTCTGGCAAGTTCGAGTGCGTGATCAGGACGTTCACAAGACGGCTTTTCAGACTCCTGATGGTTTAATGGAATGGGTCGCCATGCCGTTTGGGCTGTGCAATGCACCAGCTACATTTCAGAGGATGATGAACGACATTCTTCGCGACTTTTTACATAAGTTCGTGACAGTCTACCTGGATGACGTCTGTATTTACAGTCGAACTCTGGAGGAGCACCTGGAGCACCTACGTCTAGTGCTGCAGCGATTCAAGGAGGAAGGGCTGAAATTACGCCTTAAGAAATGCTTCTTCGGACTGCAAGAAATGGAGTATCTGGGCTACACTGTGTCAGCCGGTAAAATTTCGGTTTCCACAAAGAAAGTCGAGGCCGTTGCAGACTGGCCAGTGCCCAAGACGCAGAAGGAGGTTCGCAGTTTCGTACAGTTCTGCAACTTCTATGCGAGATTTATACACCATTTTAGCGACCTTACGGCTTCATTGACGGACTTATTGCGGAAGTCCCAGCCACAGAAGGTTACGCTGACGCCTGCCTGTTTGGAAGCCTTTGAGACTCTCAAGTTACGGCTCATTTCCGCGCCATGCCTGATCCTTCCGGAGGTCAGCTCGGACGCGACGTTCACCGTGGCTACAGATGCATCAACAGTGGGGATTGCAGCAGTCCTGTTGCAAGACCAAGGAGGCGGTCTTCAACCAGTCTCTTACTGGGCGCGTAAGCTGAATCCAGCTGAGCGTGGTAACACTTACTCTGCGTACGACTTAGAAGCTTTGGCCGTATGCGAAGCTGTCAAGCATTGGAGGTGCTATCTTGAAGGCTGTTCTAAGTTCCTTGTCGTAACAGACCACGACACACTGCGACATCTGCTCAGGCAACCGAACAACATGCTGAACAAGCGGCAAGCAAGATACCTGCGGGATTTGCAACCGTTTGTGGGCTCGATGACACTTGCATATCGCAAGGGAGCTCTGAACGAAGCCGACCCGTTAAGCCGGCGTCCAGACTTCGTACCTCAGGCCACAGTACCCTTATTTTGGGATGGCGAGGTTCCGTCAGATTGAGAATTACGACGGAAGTCCCAGCTGCTGTTTGAAGACGCACAGTTAAATTTACTGACTGTTGACGCGCTGCAGCTGAGCCCTGAGTTCGCTGATCTCATTCGCGAGGGGTTCTCACGAGATTCGTTTTATGGGGACGATGGTGAGTGGACAAGAGACAGTCGGATAGAAGCCAGAGACGGGTACTTTTGGCGTCTCAATCGCCTCTGTATTCCACAGAACTCTGAGCTCCGACTGAGATTGATCACAGAGCTGCACGAAAGTTCGTCAGCTGGTCACAGAGGAGTTGCTAGCACTCTTGCTAAAGCACTCGACAGATTCTGGTGGAAACAAATCCGCCAAGACGTGAAAGATTTTTGTGAACGCTGCGTCGTGTGCCGACGAGCAAAGATTCGACCGCGGATGGCTGCGACTCTTTACCCATTACCTGTTCCACCCAGACCGTGGCACACAGTTGGTCTTGACTACCTGACACACTTGCCTGAGAGCAACGGCTTTAACAGTGTGCTGATTGTGGTAGACCATCTAACTCGAATGGCCCATTTTCTGCCATGTACAGAGTCGATTACTGCCGAAGAAACTGCAACTTTGTTTTTACAGGGAGTCTACCGCATACATGGACTTCCCCGTGTGCTGATCAGCGACCGCGACCCAAAATTTGTCAGCGCTTTCTGGCAGACACTCTGGAGACGCCTTGGAACGCGTCTGAACATGTCTTCCAGCCGACACCCAGAAACAGACGGATTGACAGAGCGCGTGAACAGCACGTTTCAGCAGCTTCTTCGTTGCTTCTGTTGCTATGATGGCTCTGACTGGTCGACATTTTTACCGCAAGTGGAGTTTGCGTACAACGCTTCGCGTGCACTCGGAATTGAGCACACACCGTTCGAGGCTAACTTTGGTTTTTCTCCTGAGGAGCCTCCTGACCTGCTCTTCAGCATGCGACCGTCGATTCCAATTTCGCAAGACGCAACATAACGGTTAAGATTGTTACAGGAAGTGCACAACCTGGTACGCTCTGTGTTACAGCTACATAAGGACGAGATGCAGGCGAGCACATAACCGTCTACGGCGCCACACTTTGCTAAGGGAGACAAGGTGTCAGTCGTCACAGCAAATCTTTTTCTGCGAGGACAACCGAACAGGAAACTCAGAGACAGACAGCTCGGCCCTTTTTCAGTGGAGGAGCAGATTGGAAAACACAGTTACAGATTGAAACTACCAGCGACAGTACGCTTACATCATGTGTTCCATGTGAACAACTTACGACCCTGCTCTACCGCTCCGCTACGACCAGCTGTCCCAGTAACTGTACCTGAAGGAGACGACGAGGAATTTGACGTGTCACACATCTCTGTTGTGTGCATCAAGTCGCTACCTGGACGACAAGGCAAATATTTACTCTTC
Organism: Tetraselmis chui; assembly: GCA_026401115.1. Classification (NCBI taxonomy): domain Eukaryota; kingdom Viridiplantae; phylum Chlorophyta; class Chlorodendrophyceae; order Chlorodendrales; family Chlorodendraceae; genus Tetraselmis; species Tetraselmis chui. The sequence continues at coordinate 160,507 of JAPMLY010000737.1, forward strand.
ATGACGCACTTTAGTGATGACGACATTCCACCTGTCTAGCACCGTTTGAACGAGGTGCATCGAACAATTGCGTTACAAGAATTCTTGGAGATGCCCCAATGGCGCAAATTCGCCAAGACTCAGGCGTACATTGACTTCATGCACGCTTTCCCAGCGCGCATTCCTGAGTCCCAGTAACTGCTTCAGTAAAGGAGCCAAAAACCACGGAGGTCTGCCTCGCGGCGGCCTCATTGATCTGTCAAGAGGGGGAGGGTACGAGTGTGACGAGTACAGTCCTGCAACAGTACATTGCAAGACATTGTACAGGTACTCGTTACGGATACCAAATCGTGCTTTTCCACAGGACGGACGTATACTCGTGGGTACGTCGCTACTGCAATATTGTAATGGTGCTGATGCTACAGTACGACCAGTACCTCCCGGTACGTATAGATATGCATAATTAATCTAACCAGCCAGAAGACGCGCCAGAACGAGCTCTTCAATGCAGAAAGAGCCGCGTCGTGAAATCCAATGCTAGGCAGGCCGTGTCTCGAGGACAGATGACGACGGTTGAGCAGCACTAACGCCTGACACGTAAGCGAAGCTTGCAGGCGTAACTAGTCTGGGCTGAAACCTATTTAAGCCCAGTGCAGTAGAGGGAGGTGACAAAACCTTTTAACAATTCCTTTGTTCACTTACAACATCTACTGCCTAAGTACAGCAGTGAAACATCTCTCATCAATTGTCTCTCGACAACATCATTTGCCATCTTGCAACAACAGAACTAGACAGACTAGAACAGATTTGTGCTAGCGTTTAGCTTTCAGAGGCTAACCGCCACAATGCCCTTCTCTATCCACCCCCCTTTCCCTCCCACTCCCTTTTCCTTCTCCCCTTATGTATCTCTCTCAGCCCCTTAATAACTTCCTTGCTTCCTTTCTCTCTCCCTTCTCTCCGCCCCTCACTCCCCTTCTCCCTCTCCCCTTCTCTACCCCCCTTCCCTCCTACTCCCCCTTCCTTCTCCCCTCCTCTATCTCTCTCACCCCCTTTATTTTTGTCCTTCCTTTCTGTCCACCTCTCTCCTTCCCCTCCCCCTTCTCCCTCGCCCTCTTTCCCTTCTCTCCCCGCCCACCTCTCACTCCCCTTTCTCTCTTGCTCTCTCCCTCCTCCCCCTCTCCCCTTCTCCCGCCATGCATTCCTTAAGCTCTTTTTAATAAAAGCCTTGCTACGATGCGTTCTTAGAGGGAAACTCTGCTCTCCAAGTTTCTACGCCCCTCGCGCTCACGCCAACGCGTGTCCTATAGTTAAAGCAACGCACAGTTGCTGAAGTGTAAACGCATCCGTACTTGTACTGAAATTAATATACCACATAGTTAACTTAGGGAAAGGTTTCCAAAGATGTCAATGAAATGAAATTGAAATTGAAATGAAATGAAATGAAATTGTTTACAACAAGACCAGAATTAACCGGCTGCTGTCTCCAGGCCCCCGGTGCTATACCAAATTAGGACTCAAGCTTGGGCTAGACCGTGAACCACTAATCCCAACCTCTCCAATGGCAGTAGCGATACCGTCTAAAACACACACCTAAACAAGCAATGTTTGCATACAAGTATGAAATATAAAATGTCGCTATTATCCACGATACACGGCCTGCTCTAGCCGCTTCGGAGTCGCTGATCAGCAAGGCTGGTTTGCTTGAGCTGGTCGAGACGAACCTGCCTGACCTCGGCTCCTGCGCGACTCCGGTTGTGCCGGCCAAAGATGTCAGCTTGCTTGCAATTTGGCCAAAAGACCACCACACATAAGGCTTGGGGGAAGATTAGCGCATAGTTAGAGGGTTGGAAGGGGGGGGTGGATTCGTGTCGGAATTGGGAACGGATAGTTACACGTAGGTCGTGCCGGCCCCACAAGGGGGCCGGTTGTGGTGACTAGAGAATTGAGAAGGAGAGAGGTGGCGGCCGGCGAAGGCACTGGCAGGGCCGGCCGACCGCCACTTACAGGGAATAGAGTACCGCTAATAGAATGACACTAAGTATTAGGGTGACATCCCTTACCAAGGCATTCTGGGAGTACGCGATGGCGCTTTGGTTGTCCTCTAAGATGGTGGTGGTTTTGGTGATGGGGGCGTTGTAGATCTCCCCCATAAGCTGGCGGAGGTGGAGTCCCTCCTTGGTGGAGTCCCTCCTTCGCGCTTTGGCGAAGACGGTGCATCCGAAGACGCGAAATTTGGAGGCGTCGGGTGCTGACGACGTTAGGAGAGTGAGTGGAACGCCGCCGGTAAGGCCTACCGAGCGATTGTAGGTACGGTTGCGCGATCCTACCGTCACTAAAGACAGTAAAACGATCCACAGTACTACTAAAGTACTACAAAACCTATATAACACGGGGATGGGTCGGTAGCTCGAATGAGCAACACCGATCGTCTTCGCTATGGGCCTGGCCTCTCATCGAGCGCAAGACTGGTGAACAGGGCCGCTGAACAGCGCGCACCATTCACCTCTCCCCACCCGAGCCTAGCTCTAACTGGTCAGTGGATCCGTAGCGACACCGGACGGTACACACTCAAAGGCGCAGCTTCCAAGGATTTGAATTTCATCCCCCCGACAGCTACCGCGCCACCCATTTCGAAAACCACATCGGTACCCGTCAAAGTACTACAGAACCCTTGCGCTACACATCGCTTACAAAAACCCCACTACCCGGCGGCCGGCGCACTCCATCGCGCCCCTCCGAGCGTCCGGACGTCCATGTCCGCCGCCAACCTCCATCAAACCCAGGCCCCATCAGACCTGGTCGCGTGCAGCCAACACGCGCACGACTCCTCTCAACTACCTCGACTAGCCACAATTTCTCAAACTCTCTCCATTCCTCTCTTGACATCCTGCTCGACTGCTATGTCTTCCTCACTCAACCCCCCCCCCACCTACAAGCAGGCGCTGGTGTGGGATCCCCCGCAAAATGGCCGTTTCACGGACATACACCACCCCAGGAACACACTCGCGGGACACCCGCTGACCCCATTCCTCTCCACCACCCAACTTCCCCACCCCACACAGATACTAGGCACAGCCTCGGACCCTCTACCGCTCCGTCGAGGACTCCAGGCCCCCCTGGTCCTTTCAGTCCCACAGTCAACCGTGAAGCTTGGAATGGCCGACGACCTCTCCACCATAATGATCGACACGCTCCTCCTCACAGGCCAGTACTCCACCACCCCCCCTCACCTTGCACGCTTCTGGCTCCATGGCATCTTCATGCCCGACCAGTCACACCCCGACCCGATCGCGTCCGCCTGCTCGACGGCCCGCCGCTGGCTCCTCGAATGCGTCAACGGCCTCACCGACCTACCCAACCGAATTAAAAATATAATCGGACGGGAACTCGCCCACCAGACGAGCTGGTCTGCGAAATCTTCTCGCACCCCACACCCCACTGCAACTAAATGCGATGATGCCACCCCCCTCCCCGACGAGCTCCGCTCAGGCTTTCAAGAGATCGGCCTAGCTATCCCCACTTCCTGTATAACGATCGGTCTCATGTACCAGCTTACTTCACACCAACGTGAATTCAGCTTGGCCGGTCCCGTACCTCCCTCAACGACCTTCTCCCCTTCGATCCTGAACATTCTGAAACAGCAGAAAATTCGCTTCCTCCGCGATGCCACAGCTCCTGCAGTTTCAGGTCGTCGCGTGAAAATCCGCTCTCCCCTGTTCTCCGGTATCACCGGCCCAGAAATGATCGCCCTCCTCCAGGACCTCCTTACCTGCGACCTCGCCTCTGCTCTAACCTCGACCAGTTCAGCCCCTTCGACTCACCCCCAATACCGCCTCGAAGACCTTCCAGAACAGGCCCAGTTCGTCCTCCAGTTCGCGGACGCCATACAACCGCTGGACACACCCACCCCGATCGAGGCCGACCCGACCTCATTTTGGGTAAATATCCTCCACCTCCCCGAGAACCCCATCCATTCACAATGCGGCCCTGTATCCATTCCAATCCTTTCATATTCACCCCATGAACTCGTACCCCCTGATAACCACCTTCACAACATCACCATCACACCCCCCCCCCCCGTCTCCGGCCTTGTCCCCGGACTATCCTGGACCGACACCTGCCTCACCACAGTCCTCATCCAATCCCGCCACTCCCTCTCACTCCCCTGCATCAAACCCAACGGCACTATTCCCCCCTCCCATTGGCTACACACCCTCTTATTCCAGACAGCCAACGAATACCTCACACACACCACCCCCACAGACATCCCCCCCACCCAACACCCCGTTCGCCCCTCCTTATACACATCACTGCGAAAGTTCCCCGACGGCTCATACTTTCGGTCCCACCCCTCCAACTCCTCAAACATCACCACCAGCATACAAGTTTCCCTCAACCCCGACATGTACTGCATCATCATCTCCACCAACGGCACTATCACCATCCCTCTGAAACACACATACACACACAGAGGGGCCCTCACCCACTCCACTTGCACCCTCAACATCACCCCCCACCACTACTCCGCCTTCGGGAAAGCCCGCCTCTCAGACCCCATTTTCACCACCTCCCCCTCCCCCCACCCCCTCACAATCACTAAAAGATTCACCCTCCACCGCAACACCCCTGCCCTCCTACTTCAATGGTTCCAACACCTCACAGATAACCACATCCCCAATCAATGGCACTTGGACCCCTCTACCTTCCACCAACAGGACACCGAGGACACCCCCCTTGACCTCTCTTCCCTCCCAGACATCCAACTCTCCAACACCCCGGCCCTCTCACCCCACAACACATGGCCCCCACCCCAACCCACAACCTCACATCCCAACTCCACCTCCTCCTACCACGCTCACCCCTCCCCCCACCCTCCAGCTCCCCCCTCGCTCCCACAGCCCACAATCCACCCTTCCCCTCTCCACACCATCACTGAAGACTCCTCCGAGCCCATGGACTCCTCCACCTCACCACCCCACCCTCCCCCCCACAAACAACCCCCCCCCCCACTTCCCCACCCCCCCAACCCATACTCATAACCTAACCCCACCGCCTACCCTTCCCCTTAAACCTACCTTCCACCCCTCAGCACCGCCCCCATCCGCTACCTCCCCCCCCCGCCCACGCCCACCCACTGACCATTCCCTTAAGCCAGCCTCCCCCGCAGGGATTCACAAACCCTCAAAACCCTCCCACAAGCACCGTTCCCCATCCCCCTCAGCTCGCGCCCCCCCGCACCCCTCCCTCCCACCCCACCCTGCTCCCCCCTCCCCTCACCCTTCTACCAACCCCACTCCCCTCTCAACAGGAGCCACCCTCCCTCCCTCTGCCGCTACAGCCCACCTCCCCCCCTCCACCCGACTCCTCTGACTACGAAGAACTCGACCTCGACGGCTACTACAGATCAACCGGAGAACGACGAGGAGGCCACTGACAACCCACCGGCCGACACCGCCTCCCCCAAGGCTAGCCACCCCCACAGGTCAACCCCGG
>JAPMLY010000738.1:0-47500 GCA_026401115.1 Tetraselmis chui
GTCGTAGATTGGCACATATGTGGTATGTGGCCACATATGTCAACTATGCTTTTTCGGTGAGCCGGTAAAGCGCACGCCTAATACGTAGAAGGTCGCGGGTTCGATACCCGGTGAGGTCGATCATTGTAGGTAGGCGTGTCACGGCCTGAGAAGAACCCCCACCTTCCACACTAGTTTCGGAGCTCTCTGGTCGACGCACGTTTTCGTTGCTCATTGACTCGCTCGACGTTGCCTGATTGATTCGAGATGGCTTCTCTAGGACCCGGACATTACGTGGTGTTGGTAATTCACGTTGGAGGAACTAGACCGTCGGAAGTTAAGCTGGTATTACAACGTGAGCCTCGTTCTGGTAAAACTTGGTTCCCAGCAGGCTCTATCTTGCCTAACGAAGAGCCTGTCGACGCTGCTGTTCGAGAGTTACACGAGGAAACCGGTCTCGTTCTGACACCGGATGATTTAACGATGTTGAGTGAAGCTCCTGTCCGAGTTACGCTACCTCAAGGACGACAACTTGTTTACGTGTACTCGGCTTCTATCACTGTCCTGTTTTCTACGAACAACTTACGCACACCTGTTGAGGTTGAACAGGTTGTTACAGCACAGTCGACATTTAATCCGGATGGTACTTACGTCGTCCCGGAAACAATCAACATCAACGCCTGCTCAGACAGGGTTACTTCGTGCTCAAAAGCACAAGAGTGAGTTACTTCACTTTGGTTACGTGACTTAATTTGAACCTTTTTGCCGAGCAGTCTACCAACACGTTCCGGTCCTGCAAGACGACACGTCTATTCCGAGACAGTTTCACATGCACTCCCGGTTTACGACGGTCGACTCTGGTCATGTCAGGATGTTAATTCGCGGACACATTAATCGGCTGACTAGTGTAGGGCCTACAGATTTACGTGTGGGAATGCCGATGCCTACCCATAATTTGGCTGGACTACATGTTACCCTCACGGAGACTCAGCGTAAGGCTGCAATTAATTCGCCGTTATAGAATGGCCAAAAAGCTAATGAATTGGAGGATTGGCTTGAAGCTCAGCCTCAGCGTTTTCTAATGCTTGGGATTGCGGCTTATTCGTACGACTCAGCTATATGGGTTACTTCACAGTTCTCATGACATCTGAATGGGTGGTGGCTGAACCGGAAAACTCAGGCTGCTATTCCATCTACGTACGACGAGCTTGTTACGGAGTTACGCAAGACAACGTTTCTTCCGAACATTCAAGACGATGCGATTAACGCTTTGCTCAACTTTACGCAGAGCAACACGATGAGTTACGCGTTCTACACTAAGCAGTACAACGACTTCTTACGTCGGTCTCGCCAGAAACTGAGAGTTGATGTTCTGTGTGTGCGCTTCATTAACGGCCTGGCGAACTCTACACTGAAGAACCAGGCAAAGTCACACCGAGCTCAAAAGGGGTACCAGATTACGCTGGTGGAGCTGCAAAATTTCTTGAATGACGTCGTAGCAAATTCGCCGGAACTCGGCAATGTGAGGTCTACTGCTGGCCCATCTGCCCAGCCTACGCGCAAGCGCAACTTTGAGGACCCTCTCGATGAGGCCTCTAAGATATGGAAGCGTAATGGAGGTGGCCGTGGTCGTGGCCGCGGACGTGGACGTGGTGGAGGCAACTCTGGTGGACGTGGTCAAACATATGGCCGCGATGACTTCAACACACTCGCCAAAGCGATGACACTTGAGGAACGTAAGCGTCATATGGAGGAGGGACTGTGCTTCAAGTGCCTCAAGAAGGGACACCGACTGTTCCAATGCCCGGAGCGGAAGGGCAAGGCACCCATGGAATCTAAGAAGCAATGATGGTGGCAAGGTTGTTCTACCAACGAACTGGAGCAGCCGGCTACATCTACTGTTCGTTCTGAGACACTGTTAGCGACAGAGGTCGTCGAAACACCTTCGACATCTCCATCGACTACAGTCGCGACTCATGTAACGTTAGTAGCAGGTCGTCGTCGTCAGACTAAGCAGAGACAGAGTCGTAAACCTGTAACCGGACGTTCAATTGATTGGAAACTGGTTGACTCAGTCTTTGACTCTCTGCATGCACGGTTCAACTTCACTTTGGAGGGATGTGCTAATGATAAAGGTCTAAACTCGCACGGTGACTTACCTCACTGTTCGCCGAGTGACTCGATTCTTGAGAGGGATTTGACAGGAGAACGGGTGTTCATCAACCCACCCTGGGAGTTAGCTGAGCAGATTGCACAGCATTTTGAGGATTGTCGTCGAACATCTCCGACATCTACGATGGCTGTTTTTGTACTACCGAAGTGGGCGAAATTTGCTCAATTGACTAAGCATTGGAAACTCTACCAAGAATTCCCAGCGAGGACACAGCTTTTTACTCGTCAGTCACCGGAGAACCCAGCACAGCAGGAGGTGGTTGCTCCAGCTCCTTGGTCTGTACAGCTGTGGTTAGTCGACGCAGATTGTGCGTTTTACGACTCGACAACACCTACAGCATCTGATCAACCCGACTCGGTATCTGTACCTCCTGACAACACGGAACCGTCCATCGCTACCCTACGACAATTTTCTTCGCCAGCTACAGCTCTACTGACTGACCTCACGGAAGCTCGCCCGTTAATTCGAACCGAGCTGACTGTGAAAACTCCGGATGGCGGACACCAAATTTCTGGATTAGTGGACTGCGCTGCGACGCTTGATTTTGTGTCAGAAGACTTCGTACGACGCTTTGCTTTACAGACTCGGAAGTTCGCGTCTAAGACCCCAGTTCGACTCGCCAACGGACAACGAGTAACTTCTACGACAGTCTGCGATGTCACTTTTGAGCCGGCTCGACACGAATTTCACCGGACTTTTTACGTCTTACGTGATTTACGTACAACTGATTTAATCCTGGGTTTACCATGGCTTGATGACGCACATGCCTCTTTACAATTTGGTACAACCAGGGTTTTTACACTGATGGATGGCACGGCGGTGGAAACTACACTCGAGGAACGACGCCCTGAGTGTATGCTGCTGACGTCAACTAAAGTTCAGAAACTCCTGCGCAAGAGGCGCCGCAGCAGAGGACGTCATGCTGAATTTTACGTCATTGAACTTACGTCAGCCGCTGAACAACCGACAGACTTTCACACTGGAGAGGAGCGAACTGCAGAACAACGTGCCAACTTCCGGTCGTTACTCTTCGATGACTTTCCGGAGTTACTGCAACCTGTCGACTCTCCACATGTAAGTCGACAGTGGGATCATCTCATTGAAACAACTGGCCCGATGCGACGTCAACGCCTGAAAAGATTGTCACATGCAGAGCGCGCTGAGCTAAACCGACAGCTCAAAGACGCAGTGGAGGCTGGTCTAGTACGTCCCAGCTACAGTGAGTTCGGCTCGCCAATTCTTTTTGTGCGGAAAGCTGATGGCTCGCTACGTCTGTGCATTGACTACCGTGGCCTTAACGAGGTTACGCGTAAAGATGCTTACCCACTTCCGCGTGTGGATGGCACTCTGGACGAACTTAAGGACGCGAATTTTTACACACACCTCGACCTCGCCTCTTGATTCTGGCAAGTTCGAGTGCGTGACCAGGACGTTCACAAGACGGCTTTTCAGACCCCTGATGGCTTAATGGAATGGGTCGCCATGCCGTTTGGCCTGTGCAATGCACCGGCTACATTTCAGCGGATGATGAATGACATTCTTCGCGACTTTTTACATAAGTTTGTGACAGTATACCTGGATGACGTCTTCATTTACAGTCGAACTCTGGAGGAGCACCTGGAGCACCTGCGACTTGTGCTACAGCGGTTCAAGGAGGAAGGGCTGAAATTACGCCTTAAGAAATGCTTCTTCGGACTGCAAGAGATGGAGTACCTGGGCTATACTGTGTCAGCCGGTAAAATTTCGGTTTCCACAAAGAAAGTCGAGGCCGTTGCAGACTGGCCAGTGCCCAAGACGCAGAAGGAGGTTCGCAGTTTCGTACAATTCTGCAACTTCTACGCCAGATTCATACACCATTTTAGCGACCTTACGGCTCCATTGACGGACTTACTGCGGAAGTCCCATCCACAGAAGGTTACGCTGACGCCTGCCGGTTTGGAAGCCTTCGAGACTCTCAAGTTACGGCTCATTTCCGCGCCCTGCCTGTTGTGAGATCCCCGTGGTGGGCATGATAATGGACACATCCGTACGTTGTACTCCGGGGGAGTCTTGGCCCTACTATCTCGCCAATAGTGGATGTACTGCGGGAGCCCGTTGCTCGGGCAGTACGGGGGTATATATATGAGATATATCCCCAATGGGTACCGACTTTTCGGCGCTGTACTTGGTTACGGCGTTCGACTCCGGACACGGAGGTGCCGGGTTCGATTCCCGGTGATGGCACTTCCGTGTAACCCTTCCACAGAGGTCTGATCCTTCCGGAGGTCGGCTCGGACGCGACGTTCACCGTGACTACAGATGCTTCAACAGTGGGGATTGCAGCAGTCATGTTGCAAGACCAAGGAGGAGGTCTTCAACCAGTCTCTTAATGGGCGCGTAAGCTTAATCTTGCTAAGCGTGGTAACACTTACTCTGCGTACGACTTAGAAGCTTTGGCCGTATGCGAAGCTGTCAAGCATTGGAGGTGCTATCTTGAAGGATGCTCTAAGTTCCTTGTCGTAACAGACCACGACACAGTGCGACATCTGCTCATGCAACCGAACAACATGTTGAACAAGCGGCAAGCAAGATACGTGCGGGATTTGCAACCGTTTGTGGGCTCAATGACACTTACATATCGCAAAGGAGCTATGAACGAAGCTGACCCGTTAAGCCGGCGTCCAGACTTCGTACCTCAGGCCACAGTACCCTTATTTTGGGATGGCGAGGTTACGTCAGATCGAGAATTACGACGGAAATCCTAGCTGTTGTTTGAAGACGCGCAGTTAAATTTACTAACTGTTAACGCGCTGCAGCTGAGCCCTGAGTTCGTTGATCTCATTCGCGAGAAGTTCTCACAAGACTCGTTTTATGGGGACGAGGGTGAGTGGACGAAAGACAGCCGGATTGAAGCCAGAGACGGATACTTTTGGCGCCTCAATCGCCTCTGTATACCACAGAACTCTGAGCCCCGACTGAGATTGATCACTGAGCTGCACGAAAGTTTGTCAGCTGGTCACATAGGAGTTGCTAGCACTCTTGCAAAGGCACTCGATAGATTCTGGTGGAAACGAATTCGCCAAGACGTGAAAGATTTCTGTGAACGCTGCGTCGTGTGTCGACGAGCAAAGATTCGACCGCAGATGACTGCGACTCTTTACCCATTACCTGTTCCACCCAGACCGTGGCACACGGTTGGTCTTGACTACATGACACACTTGACTGAGAGCAATGGCTTTAACAGTGTGCTGATTGTAGTAGACCATCTAACTCGAATGGCCCATTTTCTGCCATGTATAGAGTCGATTACTGCCGAAGAAACTGCAACTTTGTTTTTACAGGGAGTCTACCGCTTACATGGACTGCCCCGTGTGCTGAACAACGACCGCGACCCGAAATTTGTCAGCGCCTTCTGGCAGACACTTTGGAGACGCCTCGGAACACGTCTGAACATGTCTTCCAGTCGACATCCAGAAACAGATGGACTGACAGAGCGCGTGAACAACACATTTCAGCAGCTTCTTCGTTGCTTCTGTTGCTATGATGGCTCTGATTGGACGACACTACTACCGCAAGTGGAATTTGCGTACAACGCTTCGCGTGCACTGGGAATTGAGCACACACCGTTCGAGGCTAACTTTGGGTTCTCTCCTGAGGAGCCTCCTGACCTGATGTTCAGCATGCGACCGTCGATTCCAATTTCGCAAGACGTAGCAGAACGGTTAAGATTGTTACAGGAAGTTCACACCATGGTACGCTCAGTGTTACAGCTACACAAGGATGAGATGCAAGCACGCACAGAACCGTCTACATCGCCTCAATTCGCTAAGGGAGACAAGGTGTCAGTCGTCACAGCAAACCTTTTTCTGCGAGGACAACCGAACCGGAAACTTAGAGACAGACAGCTTGGCCTTTTCCAGTGGAGGAGCAGATTGGGAAACACAGTTACAGATTAAAACTTCTAGCGACAGTACGCTTACATCATGTGTTCCATGTCAACAATCTACGACCCTGTTCTACCGCTCCATTACGACCAGCTGTCCCGGTGACTGTACCTGAAGGAGACGACGAGGAGTTTGATGTCTCGCACATCTCTGCTGTGTGCATCAAGTCGCTACCTGGGCGACGAGGCAAATATCTGCTCTTCATGACGCACTTCGGTGATGACGACATTCCACCTGTCTGGCACCGGTTGAACGAGGTGCACCGAACGATGGCGTTACAAGAATTCTTGGAGACAGCCCAATGGCACAAGTTTGCCAAGACTCAGGCGTACATCGACTTAATTCACGCTCACCTAGCGCGCATTCTTGAGTCCAAGTAACTGCTTCAGTAAAGGAGCCAAGAACCACGGAGGCCTGCCTCGCGGCGGCCTCATTGAACTGTCAAGAGAGGGAGGGTACGAGTGTGACGAGTACAGTCCTGCAACAATACATTACATGAAATTGTACAGGTACTCGTTACGGATTCCAATTCGTGCTTTTCCACAGGACGGACGTATATACGTGGGTACGTCGCTACTGCAATATTGTAAGTGTGTTGATGCTACAGTACGACCAGTACCTCCCGGTACGTACAGATATGCATAATTAATCTAACTAGCCAGATGACGCGCCAGAGCGAGTTCTTCGATGCAGAAGGAGCCGCGTCGTGAAACCCAATGCTAGGCAGGCCGCGTCTCGAGACAGATGACGTCGGTTAGACAGCCCTAATGCCTGACACGTAAGCGTGCCTTACATGCGTAAGTAATCTGGGCAGAAACCTATTTAAGCCCAGTGCAGTAGAGGGAGGTGACAGAACCATTTAACAATTCCTTTGTTCACTTACAACATCTACTGCTTAAGTACAAAAGTGAAACATCTTTCACCATCGCCTCTCCACAACATCATTTTGCCATCTTGCAACAACAGAACTAGACAGATTAGAACTTATTTGTGCTAGCGTTTAGCTTGACGAGGCTAACCTCCACATTGGTTTCGGAGCCGGGCTGCGGTCCGGGGAGAGTCCGGGGGGGGGGGCGTGGTAGTGTCGTAGATTGGCACATATGTGGTATGTGGCCACATGTGTCAACTATGCTTTTTCGGTGAGCCGGTAAAGCGCACGCCTAATACGTAGAAGGTCGCGGGTTCGATACCCGGTGAGGTCGATCATTGTATGTAGGCGTGTCACGGCCTAAGAAGAACCCCCACCTTCCACAGAGAGGGAGAGGGAGAGGTAGAGGGAGAGGGAGAGAGCGAAAGAGAGGAGGGTGGGAGAGAGAGAGGGAGAGAGAGAGAGAGAGAGAGAGAGGGAGAAGAGAGAGCGAAAGATAGGAGGGTGGGAGAGAGAGAGAGAGAGAGAGGGAGAGAGAGATAGAGATAGAGATGCCGCGTCGGTTTTTTTGCTATGAAGCTATCCCTAGAGGGGGAAAGGGGCAATTGAATATATATTGTGGATAATAAATGATATACTATTTGGATCCATTTTTTGTTTCCAAAGACAGTATCAACCAGTAAAGGAGAAAGGAACACAAGCACATAAGCATGAGAGGGAGAGAGATATTTGTGCATAAGTAAGTTATGTAAGTATTTCTGTATGATTATTGTAAAAGTTATATAAGTCACAAATAATGCTATTATTTTGATTCAATATTTCTTACCAAAGAAAGTATCAACCAGTAAAGAAGAAAGGAACACAAGCACATAAGCAGGAGAGGGAGAGAGATATTTGTACATAAGTAAATTATGTAAATAAGTATTTCTGTATGATACTGTATACTACAACTGTATTGGAAATATCAATCGGCTATTATTTTATTATATCAAAGCCAACACGTTTCTTATCCCTGAAAATGCGGAAAAAAGTTCCGACTAACGGACAGTCAATAGCCGAAGATATGACGAGCCATGCACGACATTTTCTGCCGGTACATTTGGTACGTGGTTGTACGTGGTTGTACGTTTGGTATGTTTTGATACGTTTTGGTACGTTTCGGTACGTTTTAGTATGTTTGGTACGTTTTGGTACGTTTCAGTACGTCGGCATGCCACGTCGGATTTTTTATATGAAGCTATCCCTAGAGGATAATAATAGAGGGGAATAATGCCACCGTCGTAATTTTGGGGCGCTAGCCCAAGATTTTAATGGTTTTGTGCGTCGTTTCGCTACATCCCCCGAAGATATAAATGCCTTACTTTTAGGCGGTGTCCCCCCTTCCCTCCATGGCGCCACCCATTTTACAGGAAATGGGAGGTTTTCCCAGTTATGGCGCCAAGCCCTCCCTCATATTGCTTTCTTTGTAGTTCATGTATCGCACTCCCGAAATGTTTTGCTCCGTGAGATGGGCCTTGGTCCTTCTCGCATTTCTCGAATGGGTCGACGCCCGGACGGGTAGGGCAGACCTTTCTTGGTTAGTGCCGGGAATGCATTCATGTTTGTTTGCATGTCAATGGAAGGTTTTAGTTGGTGAAACTCCAACACTGGCCTCGTGTGGGGTTAGCGCAGTACGGTACGGTTCTCGTACAATGGTACTTAATGCACTCACACGAGCGTCGCCTACCCGGGAGCATGATCGATGATGAGTTGAGGTTTGTTTCGAACTTCTGCTCTCAGTCATGCTTGCAAAACGCCGCCTGTAGAGGGTGCCGGTGCGGGTTCCCTGCCAGTCCCATATCCCGGGGGCGAAAAAAAAAAAAAAAAAAAAAGAGGGGAATACACTCTTCCCATAAAGTCCGTTACTAGTGAAATAGGGCCTTTCGCGTAGGGCGGGTGTTTATCATGTAGGGTTTCTAGGGTTTAACTGTACTTTAGCTCGTTGAAAAGGCGGACCGAAACTTGTGCTGACGGTGAAATAAAGGGGGAAGCGGGGCACAAATGGGGCCCGTCACGGCTACGAACTGACGTATTAGGGTTTGCTGGTCAGCCCCGATGTCGGGGCATACCCTGATTCGGGCGCCCCGGAATTCGGATTTTCCACACTTTGGCTCGTGAAAACTCCCGAAATCGGCGACACAACACGCGGATTTTATGATCCCAGCATGCTGTCCGTAAACATGGGAGCACGTGGGTGTGATGGCATGTGCCGTTAAGATGCTTGACGTGGGTGGGATAGGGGCCGGAAACCCACAGCTTGGGAGGCTTAAAAAAGCCTAACTTTGCCGTACGGTGTCCGATTCGAGCAAACTAAGTTGCAAATGGAAGCCCTTCCCCCAAGTAAATATAAGTTTTCAACTACCGGCCGGTTTTCGCGTCAAATCCGCCGTCCGATGCCATCCAGCCCCTCGTACAGCCAACTAAAGTTTTTAGGGTTTCAAAATCTGCCACATTCGCGCGGGGCTAGCAACCCTTGGACAGGTGGTACCCGCACACCCGCTCCGCCAATACGCTCAACAATCAGCGCTCTATATTTCGTTTATTCACGGCGTCACCCATTTCATCCCCCATGTTGGCATGGTGCCGTGCCATTTGCCGCATGCCAAACCAAGGCCCGTGCTAGGGTACTTTGAAAGCTCCCCGCCATATTTCACGCCCGGCGATGCGAAAGCTTGAAAGGCCAGCGATCCGCGCGCTAGGGTGCTTACACTCCAAGCCAACCGTCCCTCAAGCCCAATAGGTCCCTAGCCCGTGCTCCTTGGCGGTATTTTCGGGCACTTGGCAAGAAAACCTAGTGCACACGATATGCCATTCCCGGTATTGCCGCTCTGTAGGCGGCCGGGCGCAACACACTCGGCGGATACTCGTGCAATTGTGCAAACATGATGAAAGCCCAATGTCGAGTATTCTCCCGACTTATCGCGACATTACGTGCACCGAGCCACGCATAGAGGCGTGCATAACATGCACATCCACAAATTTCGGCCCGCAAAATTTCGGCCGCAAATCCAACGTGTGTGCCCACAATAATCGGAGCGTGCCGATAGAGGTGCTCACGTCAGTGAACAACGCGCCGTGGTGTGTTGTTCGAAAGTCATTACTCTACCCCCCAATCGAATTGCATGGCCATCGCGGCTGTGCGTGGCGGGTAATTAAATGCGTGCCGCTGGTAACGGACTTTATGGGAAGAGTGTAATAGCCATCCATAAACGTTTGATGTGCTTAATTTTGATTACAAGAAGAAGAAGATGAGCACGGACAGGAAAAATGGGAGGGGAAGCAAAAGGGCAAGAGTGACAAGAGGATCACGGAATCCAAAGCACGGCAAAAGGAAGCACTGCATTGTGCACAAACCTAGCAGATTAAACTAAGGAAACTGCTAGGCCACGCCGAGAATGCAACACGTGGAGGCGACAAGCGGCGCCTCACGCGCCTCACGCGACGCTCGAGGAAGGACGGGGACGCTTGCGGCCCATAGCGGGGGTGCGGAGCGCCGTGGCAGGAGAAAGTATCCTAGCCGAGGAAGAAGCGGCCTCCACGCCGTCTGCGTTGATGTGTTGACTGCTTTCTTCGTGATTTTTCCGAGTTAATATTATTATAACTTCCAACACGTCGTGGACGGGAGAAAGAAATCGAATTTGCAAAGCTGAGGGGGGGCTCCGTTTGCCAAAATTGTAGATCCCTTACATGAATTGGCTGCGAGGGCCGAAGGGCTTTGTACACGCATACAAGAGGGAATCGGCACGGAGGTTGGCATTGCGTGAGCTGTACTCGCGGAAAAGGCATGTGATCTAACGTTGTGTGCGGCGCGTCATATATAGGGGGTGAGCATTACTAAGGCAACGCTTGCAAAAGCTAGCCTCGACGCGGTTAGACTTGCGAAGCGTCATGGCACCGCTTTCTAATCTAGCCCCCGTGCAAAAACGTGTCCTACCGTCACTAAAGATAGTAATAAATTCCACGGTACTACTAAAGTACTAATGAACCGCAAAACAGTGATGGGTCGGTAGCTCGAATGAGCAACGCCGACCGTCTTAGCTCTGTGCATGGCCTCCCGATGAGCGATAGACTTGTGGACATAGGGCCCGTTGAACAACACGCACCGTACACCTCTTCCCAACCGAGCCTAGCTCACCCATGTCAGTGGATCCGTACATGCAACATACGGTAAACACAACAAGACGCATCTTTCCAAAATTCGAATTATGTCCCCCCGACAGCCCTCGCGCCACCCACTTCGAAATCAAAATACATACCCACCTCAGTACTACGGACCCTCACAGTCCGCCATCGCTTACAAAAAAAACCCCCTCCACGGGACCGGCGCACCACACCGCGCCCCTCCGAGCGTCTGGACGTTCACGTCCGCCGCCAACATCCACCAAACCCAGGTCCCATCAGACTTGGTCGTGTGCCGCCAACACACGCAACCCACTGCAAACCCGACTCTCAAACCCACTACAAACCCGACTCTCAAACCCACGACCAACCCACACACCTCCACACCCTACTACAAACCCAACTTGGTCAATATGTCTTCAAACTCTAACCACCCACCCACGTACAAACATGTGCTATTGCGGGATCGGCCCGCGCATGCGCCCATCGCGGACCACTACAACCCCCGGAGCTATCACGCGGGACGTCCGCTCGCTCCACTCAACACTGTGCCCCAACCACCCCCAGCCGCCTAAGACTTGGGCACGCCTTTGGAACCCTCACCTGGCAGAGGACTCCATACGCCTCTTGTCCTCGCCGCCCCCAAGTCAATAATTGACCTAGGACGGGCCGCTGACTTATCGACCCGCACAAACGACCCGTACCGGTGCGATCGTCCCGCTCCGTCCCACAGTAAGGACCAATCTAGCACCCAATGTCCCCTCCCGTTAGCGTACGCTGATACACTCGTTATCAGCGCACTAAATTTGATACCCTTTCCTCACCTTAGTGCTTCCCAGCCACAGTGTTGTAAAGTTCGACCAATAATTCAACATCCTGAAACTCGAAAGTCGTTTTCTTTCCGAGTAAAATATTTTATAGGCCTGATTCTTGTCCGTGCACTAACCACCGCCTTGATCAGTATCCCCCGACACCCCCTCATGTTAATCCATGAACACACGGAATGGCATGAAGGGGGTTAGAACCGCCGCTTCCCGGAACGGAGTTGTACGCCTTATCCAAGTACCGCCAAAAATCGGTACCCGATAGGAACATATTGTGTATATGAACCCATCGCATCGCATCGCGAATGAGCTGCGAACACCTATAGCGAACACCTATAGGTAGAGGGGCAGGAGTCCCCCGGAGTCTAGCGTACAGATGTTTCCATTAGTAGTCCTACGTAGGGACATGTAAACACTCCCCCTTAATGGACAAACTCCGGCCGGTGCCCTAGTAAACCCCGCAGTAAACGCGGAGGGCCCATAATTTGTTGAACCATGCAAACACAATTAATGTGGAAGGTAACTCAAGCAAACGTGGTTACAGTCACAGTCACGCAAACAAGACAGTCACAAAGACAACCAGCCTACATGCGTGGTGTCGGGATAACAGAAGTGTGAGAGCTGTAGCCTGGCGACAGCTCTGTACCGAATCAAACAGTTTATCGGTATGTCCGATCTAGACATGTACTAATCATATCTAGAGTAGCTTACAATAGCTATCTGCAACTAATAGTTATACGGTATTACTTACACCACTCCCCCTGAAGGTAGCTACGGGATGAAGCGTTGCATTGGGTCTTGTCCTCCAAGGATTGCACTTCGGTGTCTTGCCAGTGCGGGTCCTAGGAGGGGTTTGGTGAGCATGGCAGCCACCATATGGTTAGGGGGGAGGTACCTCAACTTGATGGTTCCCTGCTCCACATGGTCTTTCAAGAAGTGCCACTTCAGACCGATGTGCTTGGTCTTCTCGCTGACTGAGGCATTATGGGAGTATGCAATGGCGCTTTGGTTGTCCTCCCATATGGTGGTGGTTTCGGTGATGGGGGAGTGTGTGCACGTCGTGGCCGTCTCGAAAGGGTTCGAGCTGCGCATCCCGACGGCGCTGAGCGACATGGGTGTCGGTATTAGCAGCCGCAGCAACAGCAGCAACAACAACAGCAGCGTCGGCCGACTGCGCGTCCAGGCGGGCGTTGAGGAGCGCCATTTGCTCCAATACGAGCGCGAGAGTATTAGGGGTGCGAACGAGAGTACTCGACTGAGAGCCGAGGTCAGAGGAAGCAAGAGGCGAAACATGCGGAGAGTCGGCAAGGCGAGGGCCCATAACCTGTTAATCCATGTACACACGGAATGGCATGAAGAGGGTTAGAACCGCCGCTTCCCGGAACGGAGTTGTACGCCTTGTCCAAGTACCGCCAAAAATCGGTACCCGATAGGAACATATTGTGTATATGAACCCATCGCATCGCATCGCGAATGAGCTGCGAACACCTATAGCGAACACCTATAGGTGGAGGGGCAGGAGTCCCCCGGAATCTAGCGTACACATGTGTCCATTAGTAGTCCTACGGAGGGATATGTAAACACCTCCCCCTCACGCTACCATCCTACCCCACAATTACCTTAGTCTATTCGTAGTAAGGCTAGGGATCGATGATATCATCCGGACAGTATCGACGTATTTCGTGGTGTTTTCGGAGACCGCCACAGCGTCGTCAAACCCCCTAAAAGCGCGCGTTTTTTGTACGCGCCGATGCGCATTTCACCCCCGTCGACACATGACCTCACATACCCACTTCATATCAATTTTCTTGGTCCAAACCTACACCCATCGCCCTAGAGTCATATTAAGGGAGAGGCACGTGTCGGGTGCGGCTTCCAACGGAGTGAAGTGTGCGTCGGACAGTGTAACATTATGTGTTTTCGCGCAGGTCGGTGATATATACCATGAGGGCTTCTATTTGCTTTCCGCTGAAACCACTTTCACTCTCAGGCGCGGCGCTGGCTAAGCATTAACCGCCATATGAGGAGGAATTGGTAGCAGAGTACCGTATGTGCACGGTCGAGGGTGACATTTCATTTTTCGCCGCGCGGTCAAGTCTATGCCCGCTAGGGCTGCGCTGTTGCCGCTGTGGGCCGCGATTGTGCGGTATATTCGCGGCGGATCGATCAGGCCGACAGCAACAGCTAATGCCAAGGCGAGAGGGTGCACAGCAAGCTCGGGGACGCTTGAGGGCGCGTGAGAGCTGCTTTAAGGCACGGTATGGTAGTCGTTTCGACGACACGAATTGTGGTTTTGATAGGTCGAGTCGCACGGCAACGGGCCTCGTCTCCACGTGCTACGACAGGTATTGTCGCCCTCCCGCTTACTGCTGATTTTACGGCTGAAGTCAAACAACGCGTGGCTGCATTAATACGAATCGCGCCAGGACGTGGGGGAAAAATCAGAAGAGGCGTTGTTACTGGGCTGTGTGGGGCTGCTAGGGTCCTAGAGCGTAGCTGTTTATGCGTCGACGGGCCCATTCCGTGGGTGTGCTGCACAAGCCGATTCTCAATCGCCGAGTGAGCCGGCGCGAAGCTGAAGGGACAAGCGAGCAGCGCGACGAGCTCACAACATTATAGAAGAGAGAGCACTGTGGAGGAGTGGATAGGCATACGCCTCCCATATGGTGCCTAGAGACACCAGTTCATAGACTTTTAACAATTGTATTTTCTGGTTTTCTCTTCTTGCCTGTCATATGTGTTCACGCATCCACAGGAACCTCCTTTATTTGGTCGCATTACATAGTTGCAACTGAAGTTGCATGCCGATGTTAATGCCATTGTTATTTTGGTTGCTACTGTTAGTGTTGATGCTGTTTTACTTGGTGATGGTGGTGATGTTGCTGTCGCTTATTCTTTTTCATGTTGCTTGTGTCTGTGACGGCGCAACCCTTGCTGCTCCACATGTTTTTGTTGTTGTCCATGTTTTGTTTTTTATGCTGCCGTTCGTCATGCTGTTGTTGCCTGCTGCTGCTGTGGGTATCATTGGCAATGACTTTGCGATGGTGCTTTAAATGCTGCCATTGTTGCTATTGCTTTTGTTGCTGTAGCATTCATTGCCAGTTTCATTACTGTTGCTATTGTTGCTAGTGCTTATGTTGTTGCTCCTATTTCATCTGTTGCATGTGCCCGATCTAATGCTCTTGTTCTTGCTATCACTGCTGCGTTGTTGCCACTTCAGACTGTGCTCAAGCTACTGTTTTTTGCTGTTACTATGTCTGTTGATGTTCGTGATACTGCTGTGCTACTCCTGCCCGCCAATGTGGATATAGTTTGTGCTGTTGCGGCTTGTGATGGCGCTGCTGTGCAATCCCGCTGCCGCTCTTATTGATGCTATTCATTTCCTTTGCTGGGTGATGTGATGTAATGCTTCTTTGTTGTGACTTGCATTAGAGTGATTGCAGTTCAGTCAAATGGTGTTGCGTTGCAATACTGATACAAACAGCTTTCCCCCTCTCGACTGTGCTACGATGATGTGCGTGCAAAACATGTTGCAAAGCAACATTGCGCTCCAGCAAGGCGTAACTCCATACACAGCAATGCATGGCAAAAACAGTTGTGGGTATGATAAAACGCTTGAGAGTAAATCGTTTACATGGATGATGCTGCCTCGCCCCATAAAAAAGACTCTATGTGGTTCGGCCTATATCCAATGCTAGAGCTAGCCACCACTCCATGCCGTCGCTCCAAAACGCCTTTCCCCTCGACCCCGTAAAGCCCTCACTCTCTCCCACCTGTAGGTGCTTTTGACTCCTTTGCGGTAGTAATCCCTCGTATGTCGTGAAAAAATAAAGTGAAAGCCTCACAGCGTGAACCATTATGAGTGCACACTTCTGCGCGGCACTTACCGGAGGCCTCCTCGAACGAGCCACCGATACCCAGTCCTGCTGAAAAAGTCGACGACAAAAGTCAACGTTGTGAATTCCGGTATGCCTATAGCACTCCACATCACATGTACCGTGTAAAGCAAGCTGAGTGTAAGAGTTCATATGGCTCGGGGTTATCCGCTCTACCGTAGCTCTCGACGAGGTGTTGTGAGATAGACTTAGACGCAACTTGCTGGCCCATCGCGACTTGCCGCCCCATGTCGCCAACACTTGCCACCCGTCACTACCTCCGCAACGTCGAGGGGTGGACATACCCTCGTGAAACGAAATATTTCGATGTGGTGGACAGCGTCACAGTGCTTGGGCTTGAGCACAGCCGTGGGCGCCACGGTGCACGGTACGCCATTGTTGCAGTTGTGCGGCGGCTGCGGGGCTGTGTGTGTGTGTTTTCACCCGATGCTGCGATGACCTGTACTCCAATAACGACAAATATCGAACGCTTAACCGCGAGAAACGAAAAAACAGCCAGGGAGTCCCTTAAATATACCCTTAATGCATGTAGAATGGCCACGGCGCAACCGTAAACGTGCCTTTCGGTGCTGCACTTAAGCTCTTACGGGATGTCAGTTGGTGAGTCAAGCGCCGGAAAACAATCTCCGCACACTAATCGACCCATCGACGCTACCCTCTCGACGACAACCTTGGACCATAATCGTCAACCACTTTCCCCATATGCACGCCTTAGGACATATTTTCATCACAACCGAGATTTGAAAAGTGATAGCTACTTGTGCTCGCCCCTCTTGGGGCTTCAGTCATGTACAGTAGGATGGCAGTTGGGGGTAGACAGAAGCGCTCGTCGGGAGCGCCGAAATCGATAAAAACGTATGTTTTTAGCGCGTACGCTTTTCGGGGGTTTGATTACGCTTTTCGGGGGTTTGATTCGCGAATGTGAAATGTGCCCGAAATTATTGCAGCGAAATGCGCTTGTAAAATATCGACGATACCATCGATCCCTAGCCTTAATTCGTAGCTACACGTGTTGCTTGGCTTGTCGCGCCGGCCCGTGCCATGTACGCTCCCTTTCGCCCGAACTCGCCGCTCGCCGACCGACACGATCCGTACGCCGACGACTCCCACTCTCCTGACCCGATGCCATAAGCGGACACCAATGCCCCGCCCACCCCTCCCCCCTACCTAACCCTTATGTCGACGGCTGTCCCCCCCTTGCTCCCTCGCTCTATCCATCGCTCGCTCCAGTCGTTGTGCCTCTCCGCTTTTTCATTTTCTTTTTTATTTACATGGTAGCCCACCTTACTCGCCTATTTCAACACACACTCGCGCTTACGTGCGATTACCTCACTATAGACCCTAGCGCACTCGTTCTCCCTCCCCCCTTTTCCACACTCCATGCTCTGCCCAACTCGCCCGTCGCTCCGATAATGACGGTTCCCCCCCTGCTCAGATTAGCCCGCCCGACTTACTCTATCCGAACAATTAACCGATCACATGCCTCCCCGCGTATCTACCTGACCCGGAAACCTGACCCAAGAAGGCCCTTAGACAGCAACCGCACAACGCGTTCGCGGCTAATGTTGCAAATCATTTTCTTTTTATATTCCCATGCCGCATATATTGGAAACCCATTGCCACAATACCGCACGGAAATTCCCGCGGGGCCGTTACATGGCTACACATTATGGTTCAATTTTGTACGCGTGTATTTCCCATTGCCCGTCGTCTTGCCCGCATTCATGCCATGCCTTGACGTTCTCTCCATGATTGTCCCGCATGGGGATGCGCTTGAATCTATAGAACATATCATGCTTGAATGCCCACGTTGGGAGTGCCACTGTCGTGATTTTGGGACACTAGCCCTAGAATTTAAGGATGTTGTACTTTAGTTCGCTACCTACTGAGAAGATATAATTGCATTTCTTTTAAATGGTGTCCCCCCTTCCCTTCATGGCGCCACAAAGTTAACATGGGATGGGAGGTTTTTCCAAGTATGGCGCCATGCCCTCCCTTATATTGCTTTCTTTGTAGTTGATGTATCGCACTCTCGAAACGTTTAGCTCGGTGAGATGGGCCTTGCTCCATCTCGCATTACACGAATGGGCCGACGCCCGGACGGGTAGGACAAACCTTTCTTGATAATTGCTGGGAATACATGAATTCTTGTTTGCATGTTATTGTACAACAGATTTACATGTATTGTACAACGGACATTTTAATATCGTACATGCGTTGGACACGCGTATAAAATCAACGTCAAAACGCGCCACTCACGCACCTGTATTACGCGCGCCTACCCGTTGTCGCTTACACTTTTCTATCATACTCGCTATATCGCCGTTCCCGCTAAAACTCACAGCAAGTGCTACGAAGACCATAAACATGTTGCAGACGTGATTTGGTGGTCAATGGTCTTATATTCTCTTCGTGCGGCTTGTACGCCACGGCGGGCATGCGCTGTCGGTACATGCAAGTACCCACTCACCCACTCACTCCCCCCCGCCGTAAACCACACGCCGACAACAATGTCCGCGATGCTGTGTCCGTTTTTTGTGAATCGAGCTCCTTGGGACCAAACGCAGGCAAGCATGTCGGGGTTTTGTGAGTTTTGGTGTCTCTATGAAGTTATACATTTTTTCCTGAGGGTACTTGTTATATGCATGTTGCGGCAGAGTGCAATGGCGGCACAAAACCAGCGAAAGCGCACCATGGACGGCCAGTGCTTGGAGTGCCTCGTGAACGAGTTTGAAGAGAGGTTCCAGTCCGAAGTGGCCCGGTTCCGAGACAACGCATGTACCATATGCCTAGGCACAGTGCTCACTCATCCCGTGGTGGTCGTGGAGCGTGAGACGTGGGGGACTTTGTTCCATGTAGCAACCTTCGACGAGCTCGCCCGCGACTTTAAAATTTCCAACGCATCCAAGCTTGTTAAGGTGGTCGGCTTCCCTCCCGACCTATTGAGTAGTTGGATGAGGGACGTGGCCATGACAACACGGGAGGCATAGTCAGCAGCCACTTTTTGGGACCGCGAGTTTCGCTTCGTGCAGTTTTGCGACCGTGGCAGCTGCGAGAAGGACGTCGGCTGCAGGGTTCGCGGGTGGGTTTTACATACTTGGCGAGCGATGGAGCTACTTGCGGTAATGCACCTCACGCGACAATCAATTGCGGACGTGGCGTACGGCAACATCTGGAGAAAGAATTAGACCCTGAAATTATCATCCCGCCGGGCACTGTGACTGAGACGACGAGACAGCAACCCAACGGTGTCGTTACGTCGGAGCTTTACTTCAAGTTTAGCACTGCCAAGGTAGTAGGCACGGTAGACCCTCCCAACACATGTCGACCCAAGTTGTCGGCAGCTCATCCCCTCTTGACGGGCCCCGAGGACGCCGAGTTGACAAGGTACCCCCACCTCCCCCGTGGGGTTGTAACCAGCGCGAATATGCGCAGTTCAAGTTCATGCAGTCTGTAAAGGACGAGCCGGAGATTTACAACAACAAGCTACAACTGCCTCATTTTCAGCACCTACGGCAACGGGCAGCTAGCTGTAATTTTCATGAGCCCACACTGCGGAGACCATGGGGGAACATAAAGCACACACCATTCCTTCCAATGACAGCGAAACCGTATCAACACCCGCGTTTAACGAAGGCAAAAGCTGGCTTCGCAACCTACGCTGACCAACTGCGAGTGGTCGAGGCAAGGGAAGCTGCGGATGCTAGGAGAGCGGCACGGGAGAAGGAATCGCAGGAAGAGGACGAATACCTACATAAGAGGAACGAGCGGCTGCGGGTGATGGTCGTGTCTGAGGTGCGGGAGCGCCTTAAACATATTTTGCAAAACTCGCCCAGCCGGGACCGCATGTTCAACGGCCAAGACAAGGCAGCGGGTGTAAAACATGCCATGGAGTTGTCTGAGGTACCCGCCCCACCAAAGTCATTTTGTCAATATGATGCATGGATCACATACCTTTTCGGGCCATTTGGTGCAGCATCATCCACTAAGCGTCGCCGGAAGTAGGCAATAATGACATGTAAATATTCGCATTATATTATTTTCAATCACCCCTTGCCTTTTGTAATGCACGGGACTCATTAAAGTTGTGGGCGGGGTACTTGGTCTTGAGCTTATTTTGGGTTTGCTCGTGGACCTCCCTCTTGGCCTTTGATACATGCCCGGTGCCTGTGACATGCTTGCCGGTGTGCCGCACTCGTTGCCTGCGTGATGGTTGGGCTCGCATCTTCATCAACATGTGCACTCGGGTCAGCACAACCTGAGACACGTTCCCCCTCCTTGCTGTGCGCTCCCGAGCAAAAAAATAGTCATTTGGTGCATTGCCTCGGCTCCTTGGCTGCACCATTTCATCAAGCCACCCCATTGTCTCACAAGATCGCCCATGTGACATGCAATCATGTGCATGTAAACAGTCACATGAGTGTCAGTAGCCACCTCCAAATATGCAGCCATAGACACATCACCTAGATTGTCGAGCTCTTGCATATGTGCTTCCACAGCCACAGAGTCGTTGTCGTCGCATCCTCTAGTGACAGCGTCATTGAAGAGGAGGAAAGCCTCCCAAACTGCAAGTGCCTCTCCGTAGACACCCTCATTGGTCTCGCCATTGCCATGGTCTTTGATGGCGACATCCATGATAGTCTCAAAATTGTCAAGAAGCAGTCGGCATGTCGATCCCGGCCAACTCTCCGCAGAAACGTTAAACTTCTTGACACCCTTCTCCGTTTGGAGATATATATCGTCACTGATGATCAGAGACAAATTTTAGTAGCACCACTGCCCAACCTCCTTCAACTGCTCTTCGTCACAACTCTCTTGCACGGTATGCAGAAATATCTGCGGCACCATCCTCAATAGATTGTGCAGGATGTCGGCGATGTAGAATAGGACATTGGGCATGGGCATGAAGGGTTGGCGGCCTCTGCACTGGCCGAAGTGTTGCTGTTGCAATTGTTGGCGTTTAGAGTTGCTAATGCCCTCTGTAGATGGCGTCTCACTAGTCGGAGTGCTGATGCAAGCACAACCTGTCATACAACACAGTCGATCAGCAAAACACACACACACACACACACACACACACACAATGCAATTCGTAATAGAGTGCCATAGAAGCTCACCGAGAGCAGGGCAACACATAGTCATAATCTAAGACTACGTGTGCCATTTGTGTCATTTCCTAAACCGTTCGCATAGGCAGTCCACCAGAACCACCCCAAACTGACTTGGTCTTGAATAGGTGTTCCTTCTTTGCCTTGCAATATATGCACATGTACTTTGATGAGCATACGCACAGCCCCATCCATCCGTTCAGCAGTTTAAGTTCTCCACCCATTCATGATTTCACAGCGTGGTGCCTCCCATGCACCATAATGCCCCCAACTTCCAAGTTCAGTATCACCTCTGGAATTCCCGGGCAGTTCCGCATGATGTCCTCGTAGCAATCATCACGGAGGTAGAAGAAGCAAGGCAAGTTGTTCTCCACAGAGTTGACGAGGAAACCCTCCTTGTCCTTAACACCTACCACTGAGCTGTCATCATACACAATCTGTGCATACAGTTGGCGACGTGAATTGCAACTTTATAGGCATTAATTTGTATGCGACTATGCATATCGTCATTACACAAACCATCACACCTTAAGTACCACCACTGTCCTATTTGTTCGGGTCACATTAAAGATGCCGGAAGCATCAACAATCACTTGCACCCGCAAAAGCCTCCCCATGTTGAATCAGTCCTTCCTTCACCAATCTCCGCGCACGTTGCTGCAACACTAGTGATAGATCCAATGTTGTAGAGACCATGTCTGCGGATGATTGCAACCCCACAACACTCAACTCTTCCGCTTCCTTGTCTAGCATTGTAGCTACGGCTGGCCACTTGCACATGTGAGTCCTTCCATGCAACACCAATCGCATCATCTCCTCCATGTCTACATCCCACTTGTGCGTCGTGAGGTTTATCAGTCGTTGATATGCATCTTGTGACAACCTCTGGTCGATGTAGACATGCAACCCGTTTTGCTCCCACAGCTCCCTTATGGCATGCATTGCACGTTCCTTTGCCGTATTGAACACATGCTTTAAGTGCTTAGATTGCAATATAGCACTTAGGAGCTCCGGGTAGTTCGCTAGCAAGGCAGTCAGTATAAACCGGGTGTGTGTGCTGTTCGAACTTCATCAGGCTGCCCAACGATGTCGTCCTCCTCACGCAGCTCGACGCGTCCGTGCTCTCCCTCCCCATTGCGATCTCCCGCTTCCTCCTCATTGTCCCCACACACGATGCCAACTGTCGTCGTTGCCGACAACTTGAGTCAGCCACTGGTCCCGCTGTTCAGCTTTACGTCCTACATACCTTCTCGCTGTCGCGCGAGCAGTTGCACGTCGGAGTTTGTACGACAACCCGTTGGGTCTCTCTCGTTGCTGCGACCTGCGATGCGGCAGTTCCTCGACGTCGTCGCCGCTGTTGTCCTCCACGTCGCAGCGACCACCACAAGTGTTGTCAAGTTCTTCCGTTGCGTCTTCGCGATTAGCCTCAAGCATCGCCTTTATTTTCCCTTTCAGCCGTGACACTTCCTTCTAAACCTTTCGACGCTTTATTTCTGCCCCGACGCGCTCCCGGTTCGCCGCCGACATGTGCAACCGCATGTCTTTCTCAACGTCCTTTCGGTTGTCGACCATCACCCGCCAATATCTCTCCGCCTCCTCCGCATTAGCTACCTTTTTGCGGAGCTGGCTGGCTTGACTCGCTGCTTTTTATACTTGAAGCCGCCTAGCATTGTCGCTTTCGTTGTGTTTGTGAGAACTTTTGAGTCACCGGTAACGCGACATGCCGATAAATACGGTAACAATGGCGACACCTTTCGCGCATATCAAGCACCACCCGCGACAAGTATAGCTACCACGAGGGCGTACATGGCTCTCACGGCTTGTGCACGACCCTAAGTATGCGCTGTGGGATTTGTGGGGCGTTCGGAGGTGACAAAAGCATTTTTTGGTGTGTTACTAGCAATGCACGCGTTCGTTAAAACGTCTAAAAAAAGACCCGAAAACTGTGGAAGGTTTTTAGTTGGTGAAACTCCAAGAGTGGCCTCGATGTGGGGTTGGTGCAGTACGGTGCGGTTCTAGTCCAATGGTATGTTGTGCACTCGCACGAGCGTCGCCTACCCGGGAGCATGATCGATGATGAGCTTGAGGTTTGTTTTGAATTTCTACTCTCAGTCGTACTTGCAAAACGCCGCCTGTAGAGGGTGGCGATGCGGGCATACTTGCCAGTCCCGTATCCGGCCCGGGGGGGGGGGGGGGGGGGGGGGGGAAGGATAAAAATGAGGCGCAGGGAACTCCGCTCTCTTCAAGCATCGCGCGCGAAAGCGCGCCCCGTAGCCGTCCAGAACCATCATCAGAACGAATGTACTTGGCGCACGTCACCACGCGTCGAAAGGCATGATGGAAATAGCAGAACGGATGTCGACGCCGCTATAGTGCTGATACGTCCTGTCGTCCTTTCTCACAGCGGCAGCGGAAGCAACACCGGGCGTAGCTAACTGTACTGCTTAGACCTGCTCAGTAGCACCAGCGGTTTGCTGTCCTGACGAGAAATTCTTTGGAAAGGTGCGTAAGGAGGCTGACTTTGTCTCTCCCGCCGCCCGCCTGTTCCGCGGCCCGCCCCAGCTTCAGCGCGTGTACCCCGTCTCTGCTGCCGCGCTGTGATATCGTTCTGTCAAGACCAACCCAAATACGCGCACCTACCTGCAACTTTTCAAGCAAAAAAGCATATAATCGTATATGCACGCCAGGTCTAGCCATTAGTGGTGTCGCCGTTCGGTTTGGGTTCTGCTAGCCTGTCTGAGGCAAATGCAAGGTATAAAGGAGGAGTGAAGGAGGAGTAGTGGAGCATGCGGCCATTTGGCTTCTCGCGTTTCCGTCGGGGTGGGGTACCTTGACCCGTACTATGCACCAGTCGACCGAAACTCGCAGACGGGGCGGTAAATCGTTTTGTGGAAGCTTCGTTGCTGCTAGCTCTGCTGTTTTGCATCTTATACGTAGACAATCTCCCCCCCCCACCCCTTTGCTCTCTCCCCGCGGCCCACGTTCCGGTCAACGATCCAAAGCCCTTCGTAGCTGTTCTCTATCACCCTTTGTCCGATTCCTCCGCTTTTTTCCTTTTTTACTGGATAGTTCCCGTCTAGAGCCTGCGTACCTGCTTGCACGGTTTTGTTGCTGCCCTTTGCGTACGTTCTGCCATTATTGCCAACTTGTGGCGTTGTGTTTGTGTTGCTGCCCTATTGTCCATGATGGAAGGCTGTCATGCGGCTCGGTGCTTAATCCGGTTTATTTCACCAGCACTCGTCAGTGAGAAAGGAAAATGAAGCGTCCTCCAGCACTGCTTCCCGCGCTGCTGTTGATACTTCGGCAACTGAGCACTGGCGCCGGACAGTCTGACCTGCCTATCCCCCGCCGCTGCCACCTGGCCGTGCCGTGCACATCACAGCTCGGGTGCGAGCCCGGTACAGATAGCCTGGAACGGTGGGTAGCGGGCGGCGACGGGGTGGATGTGAGGTTAGGGGTGGTTTGCATCGACGCAAGCGGGTCCAGGCTTTATGGCACCGCCGGATTTTTCACTTATGAGATTCGAGAAGAGGGTAGCGCGGAGGTGCTACAGGAAGGGAAGTTCAACCAGTTCGACGTCGGCCTGTACGCTCACGTTTCACCCACGGTATGGCAAGGCCTTCTTTTCTAGCATCGTGCACTCTTTTGTTGTAAGAGAGTTTGAGGAAATGCATATTAATTTTATGTGGTTGTTCTTCCCTATTCTGATTTCTTAAACCTGGTTTGGGCCTCTAAAAGCTATACAGTATCAAAGGCGGATATGAACATAGGCTGTTGAAGGTTGTATTCCCGCTAACACCGTTTGTCTCTGTGCTTGTTGTGCGTGCAGCTCACGTTGCCGTTGGGTGCTTACTCGGTGACTATTAAGGAGGGAGCCCTGGAGAACAACCGTGTGCCCATAGCGAACGGGCGGCCCTATGTGTTGACCGCCGTCACGACTGCCCCGCCGGCTCCGGTTGTTCCCAGTGCTACTACTCCTAACGCGGTATCATCACCCAACGATTCCGATTCGCCGGCTGAGCCGGATGGTGTGAGGCCCGGCCTGGATGGGGAGGATGCACCGCAAGCAGCTGGCGGCTCCCCTGCCGCCGTTGCCACCCCCGTTCCGCCGGAAGGTTCTGGCGGGCAGACCGAGGAGGCACAGCCCAGCGGCGGTGAAAACGTGACGGTAATCGTTTTAGTGGCGGTGTTATCGGTACTTGCTGTGTCGGTGTTCGGAACGGGCGTGCTCGGCTACGTTCGTGGCCGTGACGGCGGTTCGCCTATGAAGGCGTTTTCGCGGAGGCCAAATGCCTACGCCGAGCGGCCTGCGAAGTATAAATACAGCGGTGACGGCGGCAAGGACAGCTCGTCTTGCTCGTT
Source organism: Tetraselmis chui (assembly GCA_026401115.1). NCBI lineage: Eukaryota > Viridiplantae > Chlorophyta > Chlorodendrophyceae > Chlorodendrales > Chlorodendraceae > Tetraselmis > Tetraselmis chui. The sequence continues at coordinate 25,292 of JAPMLY010000738.1, forward strand.
GGTCGACGATGGCGCACACGATCTGGAACTTGGGCGCGGGGGCAGCGGCTCCGTTATTGTGCATGCTCAGCACCGCGAGACTACACCGCAGCATTTGCCGCAGTTCAAGCCCAGTACCGCCGAAGGTGAGCTGCTTGCGCAGGGTGGGGAGGTGCTTGCACCGCCGGACTTCACCGCCGTCAGCGGTCCCCGGCGGCCAGGTCGAGGGAAGCGCGCCAAGCACAGCGACGAGGACCACGCGATTCTCACTGGCGATGTTATTAGGGACGCTTCGCCGCCAGGGGCAGGACCCCACTTAGAAGGAGAGGTGCGAGCTCGAAGCGAGCTGTCTTTGCTCGCAGTCCTGGCGATTGTGCTAGAAAGTTGCGAGTTCGCGCGCGATTCGATCCGCCCGAGGGCAGCTATTCAACCATTTTGTATCGTAGTTAGTTCGTCAACGATAGCACTCGGGTGCCCGTTATTTCGATATGGGTAGCTTCACACTGTCGGCATACGGCATATCTTACAAGGTTGAGACTGAGGGGCGGGTGTCTGGTTGTTTTCCTCAGACTGGTAAGCCGTCCGTCGTAGCGTTTGGCGAGCTGATGAAGCTTACGGAACACCTTTTCAGCGCCGATGAGGACGTTTACAGGTCGCCGTCTTCGCAGCCTAGAACTCCGGGTTCCGTGCCACTTTCAAACCCGTTAACCCCCGAGTCGGGTGCATTTGGTGAGCGTGATCGAGCTCAGCGTTATATAATACCCGTCACTGGTGCTGCTCTGGGCTCGGAAAAAGGGTGTCGACTTGGCACGTATTGCACGAATAACGGTAGGTTTGTATTCGTTGCTAATCTGAATTAAATTTGTCCACGTTGTACAATGCTGTAGGCCGCGCACCGCTCGCTCCGCCCTGACAGTGGCCAGCGGAAGATGGTGACGATTGCGGGACCTCCCGGACAGGAGAACATCCAGCTGTCGGAGTTCACCGCGCGTCTGTTGGCTTCCAAAAATGTACCTTCGCCCTCCCTCTCTTTCTTTTCTTGCAAAAAAGTTACACCCATCACTTCTGTACACCTTCAAGCATACGCACTCTTCATTGTACCCGTATGACTCCCTTCATGTTGGATAGTAGCTATGCGGGATGGGGGTGAATGAAAGAAGGCGGGAAGAAGGCTACAATACTGTCCATAGTAATGCTCTGTTTCATTAGCCGCACGAACAATCTATCATCACCTTGGCCAAGAAAGCAATCAGTGCAGCCACTGTCTGGCGTTTGACTTGCTAATGTGGAGTATGAACAGTGTTATTTAATGTGAACCTACCAAATGGATAATTTGTTTCTTTCGGCGACCTGTGTGTTGAAATCTCGACAGCATTATTGTTAAGCGAGGATTATGTGTCTGACACCGTTTTCCGCTATGATGACGCTGACATACCTTTCCCTCTGCAACCAGTCGCTCCCGGGAATGTACGTGACGTCGCCAAGTGGAAGTGATGGTTCCCCGGGCGTGTCTCCACAGAGGGGCACCGGTGGGAAGGCAGGCTCTAAACGGATTAACTGGTCGGTGACGGGGTCGCCGGAGCCCGGAGCCTCGACGAGGCTGCAGCCACTTGCGGAAGACGGCACCGACCAGGGGTTCCGGCGACGGTACAAAGAGGTGGTTCAGAAGTCCGTCGACGGACCTGATTAGGAATTGAGCACCAGTCGTACCTTTGCATCACCTTGTGGAAAGGATGATCTTTCACAGGTCGTAGACCTGACGGGGGCAAGAGCGAAGCGTTCACCCGATCTGGTCACACAGCGGATTGTCTATGGTTTTTAAATATATACAGATATTCATGTACTGCTCTATACTACAATGCAGTTTTGATGTCGCATCATATATGTCAGCGCATATCCATAATTTACTTGGCATTTTAAAGCATTCATTAAAACACATTCATTCGCCAGATGCATAAGCTTTGATAGAAAATTGAGACCACTACCTGCGAATGATTTGTTTTTGTCTTTAGTATCTGTCATATTCATGAAGACCCATGTGAACAAGTCACCCATGCCAACATTGTTCGACCGTTTCCCACTCGGGGGAAAGAAATCCCGGGTGTGTTGGTGGGTCAGTCGAGTGATAATGGCTCTACTCATGTATTTTACATGTTGAGCATATGGTCTTTTACGGGTAGAGCACTGCTTTTGTTAACAACGTATTGTGTTATACTTGTTTCATATTCGTTGACCGGTGAATAAACTTTCGGAGTTTTAATCAAGTGTTTCGGGCATGAGAGTATTTTAATGTCCATCTAAGATTTTATTAATTGGCTTTGTTAGCCTAGGAAAATACGGCTTGTATAAGGATGAGTCACCTTAACGAGTGCTTGACTTCAAAAATAGCATCTTTATACATGACGGAAACCATCATCAGCACATGCCGGCTCATCCCTGTTGCCAAGGCTTACATGCCAGCCCAAAACTCAAGTAATAGTGGTCCTCGTCCCAGCCTGTAATATGACCATCACACAACACTCATGCCGGCTCGTCCCTCATGCCAAGGCTTACATGCTAGCCCAAAGCTCATGTAATACTGGTCCTTGTCCGAGTCTATTACATTAAATGACGGAAATTCGCACCGGGTGAAAGTGCACACATGAGTTAAATGTACGATGGATTTTCAGAGGTTGGAAGCCAAAAAGCAAATTCAAAATTCTTTCAGAGGTAAACCTCTGTGTATTTCGATCTATTGATGCAAATTTGCAATACGCTCTTATTGTCTTTTATGAATTGTCGGAAAATTGGATGGAAGTTGTTCTTGTCGTCACGATGAAATGAGGATGATGTACAACATGATCTACCGCTCTTCACTTTACGGCTGCCGTCTTCTAGGGGCCTTCCCGCGTAAGCCATATAGGAAACCTAGGATGCCAAATTTAGCCCGAGATGATCCCTATTCCTAGCTAGATGCTCCGGGGACTAATGCAGTAAAAACCGATAGTGGGTATGAAATATTCAACTTAGTCGAGATTAGCAGTGCCTTTAGTCGACATTAGCAGTGCTTCACATTGCATCATTGTTGAAAAAGTCCCCGTCGGACCTCATAGCTGAATTCCCCCTCTCCGCGGAAAACAGAAGCCTCCAGCTCGTGCCAACACTAACTTCGATCGCCGTCTTGAGGGACATACCTTCTAGTCCCCTCCTTTCCCTTGCCCACTCTGGTCGCGGCCACATGTAAAGAACGATAAAAGGCAGTCATAGACGTCCCACCGTTGGCATTTCCGACCTGGGTTCATGTCGAGGCGCGGGTAAACTATTTAAGGCGCCCCCGTGATGAGTGTGCATCGGTTGGGGGCTGTGTGGGTGCCGATCGAAGGGATATGTCGTCCGGTGATATCCGGCTGGAAGGGGGGTGGGGTGGAGGCGCTGGGGGGGAGGCCACCGGGCGGGAAGAAAGGGAGCGCCGGGTATCGGGGTCATGTTGCTCCATTTTAAGCCGGACGAAGGGAGAATGAAGGGGTCTTCGGCCAATATGGCTGCATATTCTTCATCGAGGCGTTGGCGGATTTAAGTGGGAGAGGCTAATCGGAGCGCAAGCCGGACGGAGATTATTACACGCTTCTTGTAGTCTTCAGTCGCGGGTGAGTCCGGCGGGTGTCTTGAGGGGCGGCGTGCAGTAGAACGCACATATTGCCATGGTGGTTCGTTGGGATGAGGTAGGTGAGGGTTGGGGACGGGGGGTGTGAAATTAAATTTGAAGTTGTTTACAAGAAATTGAAATTGAAATTGTTTACAACATGTCCCGGCAAACTGGACCGGCTGCTGTCTCACGGGCCACTCTACTTCGCCATACAGGACTTATTAGCAAGTTGGGCCCGGGTCTCTCCGACCACGTACATTTCTTATCGACACACCTATATGCAATGTGTGTCCACGTTCCTCGGGAGTTATATAACTGAAAGCAACCGCAGTAATTGCCACAGTCCCCCCACCTAAGCAGTAACAACGTAATAATTTTATAATCAAGGAAAACAGATCCAAAAATAAATCCACTTGTCTAGAAATGCAAACCTAAACTGCTGCTCGACCTTCACGATGCACGGCCCGCTCCCGCCGAACCGGGGTGTCGACCGGCCTAGGCCGGTCGGCGTTCGGGAGGGACGACGGGCCAGCCTAATCTAGCTCCCGCGTGACTTCGGTCTTGCCGAGGGTAGGAGGGGAAAGGCTGGCAAAAAACCCCTCCTCGCGCGGTCGCTCGTCGATCCCGCCGCTCCATCCCGTAAACCCCGCCCCAAGGTCTTGCCGCGTCCACCGACGCGGCGGTCCTCCGTGTCGAGGTCCCCCATCACCTCGAGGACATGTGGGGGGGGGCGAAACACACAGACATAGAAAAAACTAGCGCTCCTGCCTCCGCGCTTGAATTTTCCCCGCTCATTTCCCCGGTTTTTTCTCTGTCTGGTGCCCGGGTATCTGCCGGGTTTCCGGCCTGTGGCCGTACCCTCCCCCCTCTGATCGCGCGTCCACCGAGCAGCCTTTTCTTGAGCGGGGGCCTCCGCGCTCACCCGGGCCCACGCTCAAGGACCCCTAGGAGTATGAAGGTCTGTCGGGGTAGTGGGTGTCGAAGAGGGGGGGGGGGCAGGTCACCGTAGCCGGATCCGGCGGGCCGCGGGCGCCCGGAATTAAACAAAACCCTCCGTGCCGGGTTTTCCGGCGGCGCCGACCCAAAGGGTCGTCGCCGCTAGATCGTGTCGCTCCTCCCGTCGCAACCGTCCTCCTTGCCGTCCCAGCTAACTCCTCCCCCCGGGAGATAACGCTGGACGACGTAGCGACGCGCTAGTGAGCGCCCTACCATGGTGCTGCTCCCCAACTAGCTCGACGCCGGGTACGGGCATTGTTTTTTAGTATCCGAAAAAAGCCCTCCGTACATGGATTTCCGGCGGCGGCTGATCCTGAGGATCGCCGCCGCCTTATATAGCCGCTCCTCCGTCTGCGACTAGCCACCGGCATGTGCCATGTCTTGCCTCACCCCTCGGCAAGGTTCGACCGGCACAGGGCTGGTCGACGGCTAGCGAGCGCCCTTTCCTGGCGCTACTTCCCGGCTAGCCACCACCAGCTCCAACACCCGCCTCCCACCGCTGATCCGGCCGTACCCTCCTCGCCATGAAACGCTGCCGTAGTACAGGCCCCACCCCTCAAAGTAAAACTGTATCTAGGAGTACTTGTACGCGGAAAAACATATCGGACGGGCCGAGCGGGAGATCTTGGCGCCGGTAGTGCACATAAATTTTTTTTTTCAAAAGCCCTCTGTACAGGGCTTTCCCGACAGTTGATGATCCCACGGATCGAGCTGTCGGCCCTCTTAGCCCCCTACCGTGCCAGGTTGTGCACGGCTACGGGGTTTCCAGCGCCCACCACGGGGAGGCGAGGGGATGCCGACGGGCATGCGAGCGCACCCCCCTCCGGGGCCGCCGCAGCTGCGCCGCCGGCGGGCGCTTGTTTACAACATATGTACCGGGTGAAACCGGCTACTATCTATGGGCCCTCCCAACCATGTCATTCAGGAATCGTATTAGTAAGGGTAGATCGTGATGGGGGAGGATGAAACTTGGGTGTCCTCCTCCATGTCGACGGGTTGATAGGCCGGATGCTCTCCTCCTAGGAGTAGGTTAATGGGCCTCTCCGTGTTATCGTCGGTGCTATCATAGTCGGTTGGGCGAAGGGCAGTTCTCTCAAATGGGCTCGCGTCATTACGAGAGCGTGATGAGTTCTAGAGTCGGAGAAGTTTGTCGGTGGCGCGGGCGAAGTAGGAGGATCGGTCGACATGAGTTAGGAGTTTAGCCAAGCCTCCTATGAGGCTCAAGCCGTGAGCGTTCTAGGTAACCAATGGGGAGAGCAATCCAAGATGGGTGTATGGTGGTGGGTGGGGTGGCATATTTAACGGTTGGGTGTGTGATGGGCATCACGCGGTTGTGAATGGTGTCAAGAAGTTCGGTGAGGACCGCGGCCAGGAGACGGATGGGGACGGAGAGTGAGTCGCTGGCCCCATCGAGCGTGGATATGTATTTGTGTGGTTTAAAGAGGGTGGAAGAGCTTGAAGCGCGGAGAAGTAGTTGTGGCCAAGTGGTGATGTTGTTTTGCCAGAGGAAGGCGAGGAGGGAGTGGAGGGACTTGTGTGTGTGGCCGGGTGTGAAGTCGCGGTATGTGTTTGTAAGTATGTGGATCGGTAATGTGGGTGGCTTTGTCGCGGAGTGAGGCGAGGAGGGTATCATTTTTGTGTGTGAAGTGGGCGCGGAGTGTGGTGGCGATGGGATTGGTGAGGGAGAGGGGAGATATGTTGCAACAAGGTGCCGGCATCGCGTCGTGCTTGGCGGCGGTGGTAAAATTTCAGGTTAGCGTCGTATGCGGTCTCGGCACTTTTTTTCTTTTTTGCAATTTGGTCGTTGTGGCGGTGTGGAGGAGGTGGCGGATGCGGTCTCGGCATTTGAATTTGATGGTATCAAGGGACATGGCGTCTGATGTGCGGAGGGAATGTGCGAGGGAGAGGGAGCCGTGATTGTTGTTGCAACGTCGGAGGGCTTTGACGAGTAGTATGGATTTTTTTGGGAGCCAGGTAAGGTTGGGAGAGGTACTAGTTTGGGCGTTTGGGTGTTTTAGGGGGAATTAGGGGCCAGATGGTCGCGGCGTGGTCCATGTGATTTGAGAGGAGGGTGGTGAATTGGGAGGCGAGGGCGTCGAGGTCGTCTGTGGAGGCGGTGGCCGGGGATGTGTTGAGAATTCCGGCGTGTAGTGTGGCAGTTTGGTTGATGAGGTCATGAGTGTTGTTTTGGTATTCCGTGATGTGTTGCTGTGTGAGAGGTAGTTCGAAGTTGTATTTGCGGGTGGAGTGTGGTCTGTGTGAGAAGGTGTTGGGCGAGGAGGGTCAAGCGATGAGGGAGAAGAAGGCAGGGATAACGAGGTGTACGGCCGAGTGGTCTGTGAAGTGGGACGGGGAAGGACAGATCGAGATGGCTGATGGGGAGGGGTTAAGTTTCGAGGGGGTTGTGGTGAGCCAGTGGTTAATGTATCCCCCGCTGCGGAGGAAAGTGGGGATTGGGGGGTGGAGTGACTGTAGGTGGGACAAGAGGAGGGAGCTCAAGGCCGGGTGTCCGGTACCTTGTCGTGTAGTGGTTTGGAGGTCTCCCCCCTATATGACGCGGTGAGTTGGGTGGTCATCGGCGAGTCGGAGTCCCCACGCGGCAACTTCTGCGTATAGGCGGGTTAGGTGTATAGTGCGTAGTTGGGGCATGTTAACATCAAGGTGGAGGTACGGGGTGTGGGAGTGGGGAAGGAAGCACAAGCCGGTGACGTGGGGGGCGAGGTGAGGCGGCGGGGGTATGGGAGTGGCGGAGTGGAAGGCTGATTTGCGTACCGCGAATAGGACTCTTGTGTGGGGTTGGAGTGTCTGTGAGTGTTCCTTGTCTGGGTGTGTTGGTCCCTCCCACCTGCCCTCGAGGTGGCGGGGGACCTCGACACCGAGGACATATATATAGCCCCGCCGGGAGGAGCGGCGACGGTTCTAGGCGAGGTGTTCGAGACAACGGCGGGATCAACGATCGATTGCTCGAGGAGGGTTTTTCTACCAGCCTTTCCCCTCTCCTCTCCGGCGCGGCCGGAGTCACGCGGGAGATAGATCATGCATGCCTAACTACGACTCGAAGTCTACCCGGCCTCGGCTGGCTAGCGCCTCGTCTTGGCGGGAGCGGGCCGGGAACGTGAGAGAAAAGCGACAAAATCATTTTGCATTTTCTATAAGTGGACTTACTTCCGCGTATTATTATAATACTAATTGCTTCGAGACTTGTATTGTTGTTACCGGTTAGGCGCGGGGTTGTGTCAATTACTACTATATGACCCCTGATGAACAACGGCACGTATTGCAATAGTGCGTGTCGCTAGGTTTTCGATAAGTACCCGGCCTCAACCTTGAGCAAAACTCCTACTTGTAGGGGCGCGATCATGGGTGACACAGACATCAACCGGTCCTGTTAGCTGGTATTTTTCGTAAACAACTTTCGTTTTTATTTTCATTTTCATAGCATGCAAGCCGCCGATTCCGTTAGAATAGTAAAAGACACATAGCAATGAAGTTGAATGGGGTGGGGGCGGGGAGTTAAGGACCGCTACAACGACATTAACTCTAATCCCCTTTTTTTCTGAGCCCCCATTTTGAAAAGTGGGTGTCCTCACTACACGCATCAGAAATTTCTGCTGCCAAACACTGTTGATGATAGGTTTTGCAAACCCTATATTCTAAAACCCTGAGAACAACAAAATTTGAACAAGAATCTGTGTAGAGTAGGCCGAGTGAAGGATGGGCGGAACTGCATGATGAACTTTTGAACCATATGTTTCTATTTTGGCCATAGTATATAGTATATGCCCTCCCCCCCCGAGAGCGTAAAAAAAAACAGCGTCCCTATCTTCGTGAGACCTTGCGGGAGGGTGGTGCAGCTGCTGTTGCCCGCCTCCCTGCTCCGAGGCCTTAGGCTTCTGTGTCCTTTTCTTCTCACTTCTTTACTGGTGGATTCAATGGTTACAAGAAAAACTAGATGAGCACGGACAGGGAAAGTGGGAGGGGAAACAAAAGGAGGATTCCACTGCTTTCTTTGTAACAAAAAAGGAGCAGACAAACAGCTAGACATTAAAATTCGGTGTGTTTTTTATTACCCCCCCCCCCCCCCCCCCCAAAAAAAAAGCCGTTTTCCTGGATATCTTCACCCTAATCGATACTGAAAATTTATTACCGCTTGAAAAAAACTCTCATGCTGCTTTTTCTTATATAAAGAAAACTTCATTAAAATATAATCCTTATCGCTATTACACGCGCAGAGCGGTAAATAATTTAAGAGGATTCTGGACAATCCCCCTCTTTGCGTCAAGCCTATCTATCCTCCGAGAAGTGCTAGCAGGGCTGCTGAATAATAGCACTGTGCGCAATATGGGGCTCAGCACTGGTGAGATTCACTCGCGGACCAAGGAGGCCAGGACCATGTCAAAAGCATCGTAGCCTTTCCCTCCAGCCGGATGGCCCCATTGCAGCAGAGGTGCCAGCTGGTGAAGCCTTTGTTGACGGCACGTAACCTCCTCCGCCGGCATCTCCTCCAGCGTCCTCAGCACCACCTCGGCGTCGTACATCGTGTCGTCGTCCAGAACAATCGCTATGTCCTCTAGCCTACGATATTTTCCGTCAAATAGCAGGCCGTGAAACATGGCGGAATAAACCCTGGCAGCTCGAGTGTCAATGACGGGGATACAGCCCATCAGCCACGAGTCGAAAAATGCGCGGCGAGTCGCAGTATCGCCGTGTGGTTGCCAGCTGAATTCTGCACCTGCGTATGCTTCCCAAGGCAGTCTGTAAAATGACCCACTTGTTCCCCACCCAAGCACCGCCTCGTCGCTGTGCCTCCGCATCTCCAGCGGTGCGGAAAAAAGCTGAACGTGGTTGTGAGACGCGACGTGGCCGTCTCGGTGCCGGTGTCGGTACTGAGCTTCTGCCTCCCGCGACAATTCATGGAATCGCTCCAGGGTCTTGAACCTCGAGCTGGTTCCCATGTCACCACGCCAGGAGCTACCGCAGAAGGTGAGGAGCGTGCTACGGCGCACCGATGAGAGGTCCCACGGTGCCGACGGCGTCGTCGCCCCGCCAAGCGCCACGCTCGCAGGCGCCATGACTCCGTGGGGGTACGGCGCCAAGACGCAGCAGCTGCAGCCACCCTCGGGTATGACGTCAACCACGTCGCAAACGCGCTCCATATCGTAGGTGGCCTTCTTCGCTTCGTCGGAAAATACGCGGTCCTGTACAAATACGCGCACCCGACTCACGAGAGAGAGAGAGAGAGAGAGAGAGAGAGAGAGCGAGAAATGTAATAGTTGTTGTTTAATATGAGTATTGATACTATAAATAATAAGGATTAGTTGTTTCGATCTATACATGTACAAGTATCCCTTTTTTCAGATGATTCGGCGGGCGTACATGGAAATGTGCTCCTTTTTCTTCTTATATGATGTGGCTTATGCTGCTTTTTCTTGTAAGAATACTTTTTAAATGTGCGCCATTGATTCGATTTTTATTTTTACATCGGAATAAATCGAAGAGTGAGGCGGTTTCTTCGCTTCCCCTGTATTCAAACAAATGCTTTACAAGGAAAAGCAGTGAGAGCCACCAAGAAAGAAAGGCGCAAGGAGGGGAAAAGCCCAGAGACCTAAGCCCGAGGAACGGGAAGGCACGCCACAGCATCAGCACTCCCCTTATTGTACTTGCGGGCTGGTGGGTCCCACTGATTTCTTTATAATAAATTTAAAGGTTAGTTTGAATATGTGACTGCACTTGGCCGATTTCCCAAAAATATGCTGTAAATCTGCGTACCACTATACTGTAAAATCTATGTACCACTATGCTTAATGACCGTCTTTGTGGTTGGCCTGCACTTGGGCGATTTCCCCCTTCTCAGAGTGGCGAAAGGGGGTGTTGCGTGGACTGTGCGCAGTGGAGCCAGTGGGGGAAGCTAAAAGTAGTGAAAATCGTGATGATTCTGCAGTGTAGGTCCACCGTTTTAGAGGGGCCAAGGGGGTTCAATAAGGAAAGGGGGTCGTCCAAACAAGATAATATCTGGTGCGCGTCGTGCCTAGTTCGTGAATTGTCGTACACGCATATCAACTGAGCTGAGTGTCGCGCAGTAGCGTGCCGCCAGTTTGATGAGGATGCTCGTATTACTTTTGCAAGTCTGTGTGTATACACATGGCAATATTATGCATACACAAATGCCAATAAATACATGTGCCAGTGTACACGTACTCTCACTGCTTTTTCTTGTAAAAACACTCATTTGTATGTGTGTCAGTACATATATATCAAAATAGTAAAAAAGAATATAATACAGACCTACCGCACGACGACGACAACGACGGCTCCTGACGATCGCTACGGGTACGTTTTGTACGGGTATATAGCGATATTGCAAGTAAGAATTGATTTCAAAGGAAACCACCAATATTGAACGCGATTATTTAATGGGCCTATTCACCGCCGTGGCCCGCGTCCCTCCAAAATCCCCCAAACCCCCGCGGGTGGCCATGACGGCCAAAACCCCCATCGTCCCCTGCAGGTATATATACCAGGGTTGCGCTGAAGTCTCGTCAGTTCAGCCCACTTCAGCCTGAAGCGCCGAATTCAGTTCAGCCTGAATACCTCTGGAAAGTGCCTAAAGTGGACCGCCTAAGTCCAGAAATATCCGATTTTAACCGCGCGATCTGCTGTCTTATTAGTGAGTCTAAATTGGCAATTTCTAGTGAGTTTAGTACCGCCGTTAGTGCGAGCAAGGGTCCATTTCTGACACACGCATACACACACACACAGTAAAGATACTACAACGTACAAAAAACAAACATACACCTACATTACCCACATATAATACGTACACAAACACATACACACACACACACACACAGCTATCTCATATACACAACTCTCCCTCTCTCTCTGTCACACACACATACACACAAACGCACGCGCGCACACATACACACATACAGTAAAGATACACTTACACAATGTACACAAACACACACCCACAGTACCCACACATAGTATGTATATATACAAACACATACACACACAATATAAAAGCGCATACATACACACGCACACACAAACACACACACACACGCGCGCGCGCACACACAAAAACACACACACACAGTAAAGATACACAAACACAACGTACAAAAGCAAGCACACACCCACATTACCCACACGTAATATGTATACAAACACACACACACACACACACAATAAAAGCGCATACATACACACACACAGCTCTCTCAAAAACACAACTCTCTCTCTCTCTGTGTCACACACACACACACACAAACGCACAAACACACGCGCGCACACACACACAGTAAAGATACACAAACACAATGTACAAAACACACACACACACACATTACCCACATATAAAAGCGCATACATACACACACACACGCACACACAAACGCACACACACACGCGCGCGCGCACACATACACATAACCCACACATGATATGTGTACAAACACACACAATATGAAAACGCATACACACACACACACACACACACGAGCGCGCGCGGAGGCGCGCTTTCTCTTTATAATACTGCTATTATTAACATATTTTGCCTCACTTCTGAAAGGCTAGGTATAAACCGAGACCCCTTCTATAGCAGCTAGGTGTTAATGCGACATGACTACTTTATTGTATAGTTGTATAGGTAATACTCGATCGACGAGTATGTTATATGTTACAAACATTAACTTACTTCTCGCGCATCCTATGTACAGCTGTGTGGCCATATGCCTCTGCTCTATACATCTACAAAAAAATAGCTTTTCGGAGGCACTTCACGCGCACTTCAGGCTGAACATACTTCAGGGGCTGAATAGCTGAACTGAATTCTGTGCAGTTATTCAGGCTGAACTGAATTCAGCCGAATTCAGTTCAGCCTGAACCGAAGACCTATATATCCACTTCAGCGCAACCTGGTCTATGTCACATAATATATAACAATAGACAACATAGTGCTGATGCTGCGGCATGCCTTCCTGTTCCTGTTCCTCGGGCTTTGGTTGCTTTCCTCTTTTCTTCTTTTTGCTCTGCGGCTTATTATGCTTTTTTTGTAAAAATTCAATTACCTTAATAGACAACCTGGTACAGGTCGTTATGCAGGTATAATATGTTGAACATAAATTTCGCTACATTCGATTTTGATTACAATAATAAACATAACAGTAGCAGCGCTGATGCCAGCAGCTTTTCTCACCTTGTGGAACCGCAGCCTGAAGCCAGTCCCCGAGAGAAACGGGAAAGACCCTAGCGAGTGCCCAGACTTGTCATCAGAGTCGTAAAGGAGCACGTCTGGCACCTGACGTCCCAGGCCGTTTGAAGACTCGGTGTATGGGAGGAAAACGTGCCCTTCAGTATCTTCCAATAGCGTGTGGCGAAGTACCCAGTACGATTTGTACTCTGAAGTCACTCGAAGGTAGGCGGCCGCCTTTTCTAACGTCGTCGATTCACTCACATTCACGTGTTCCAGGGGGATTTGGTCAGAAAAACTGGGGACAACCCCAGTTACTAGCGGAGCCTTCTTCGCCCGCGCCAGCCGGTCGTCGATATCGGATAAGTCCAGCGGAGTGCATATGTCAGCCTTCTGACTGTTGATATCATCGGCTGAAAACAACGACTGAGAAATAGCACGTCGGGAATAAGGCGGGGTCGCGTCGATGAGACGAGCTGGCTGTCGGACCGAGCCTGCTAGTTCAACCGCGCAAAGCAGCAGCAAGACGATGGCCGCCGCAGCAGGCGCACTTATTGCAACTCGGTGCTCTTTACACGCAGTTGCCATAATGGAGAAAACAGCTCCGCCGCGTTGTATTGTTGAGTCAGAGTGATGTGTCGTAGAGGATGAGCTACTCCCGGAGGGTATAGGTATGGATGAATCCTCTATGATAAAAGCCGGCATAACTCCAGGGACGGCCCGTACCGTACTCTTCATGAAACGGCGCGGGCGCGCGGCAGAGCGTGTTGTTGTTGCACCTATTGAGGAGTAGTCGCCTCGAGTAACACGCGGTCCCTGTCCAGTGCCACGGGAGAATGGGGTACCGCGGCGGGAAAAATATAAATTTCTTACAAGAAAAAGCAGTGGAGGCCACCAAGCAAGAAAAAGAAAGAAAGGAAGAAAAAAAACCCTAAGCCCGAGGAACAGGAAGGCGGGAAAAATGGGATGTCTTCATATTAAAAAATCCGACGCGGCACATTCTAACGTTGTACTGAAAGTCGCGAACCGTACTAAATGTATGCCAGAAAAGTTCGTTTATTTGTCGTCGTACCGTCGGATATTATTGATTCGTTATTCGCATTGTTTTTCCGCATTTTCAGCAATAAGACACGTATTGCTGGTATTTATTGATCTAATTATTCAAAACCAGTCATCAAACGACAGATATTTACGAGATCAAAAACTTGCTTACAAGAAAAAGCAGTGGAGGCCACCAAGCAAAAAAGAAGAAAGGAGGGGAAAAAAAAAAAAAAATCTAAGTCCGAGGAACAGGAAGGCATGCCACAGCACCAGCACTGCCCTCCTGAAAAGCGTCGCGGAGATAAGAACGAAAGATATTTCATTTACCCGAGGGCACGTTTTGCCAAAGATGTCAGCTTGCTTACAATTTGGCCAAAAGACCACCACAGGCTTGGCCTGGGGGAAGATTAGCGCTAATTATGGGATTGGTGGGTGGGTTGCGCGAGCCAGATGGGCGAGCGCAAAGCAGAGAGTGCCAGTGCTCGGGGGTTGCACCGGCTTAAGGGGCTGCCGCTAGCTAGTGCTGCTGGGGGCAGGGCATGGGGCGTTGCGCTAGGCGTTTCCTCAGTCCTCGAGGACTGGGTGAGACGCGCCGCTTTTACAGTAACGCTTTACCGTTTAGGTTTGCGTTCTATCACATATGTAAGTAAGTTTTGCAAACCTCTAGATTTAAAACCAATCTGACTATTTACCCGAGGGCACGTTTTGCCAGTATGTAATAAACCGAAGGTTTGCGCAACCTAGTCTCGATGAAGCGGTTTGGAGGGGACGAGCCAGCCGAAGTACTGCCATGCCGCTGGAGATGGGGTCATGGTAGGGTCGATGTATTTCCCTTCTGTGACAGAACTGTTTTTGGCCCAACCACCCATGTATTTGACGACGTGGAGTGGGGTCCCGATGCAACTAGCGGCGGAGGCGGCACCTTTGCGTAGGCTGTGCGATGTCCATTTAAACCCGCTCGGACGTGTGGCGCCGACGGCGTCGCATGCGTCGAGGAGCCAGGCGGAGAGTGTCGCTGCTGCTTGCCAGTCGTTGGAGTTTTCGTAAGGTACGAAGCTCCATATTGCGGCGGGGGGGGGGGGGGGGGGGGGGGGGGGGGCTGTTGTTGAATTCCTTGCATTAGGCGGTCCGCTGCGTGCAATAATATTCCAGTAGGTCGGCCAGCACCGGATTGGCAGTAGTCGGGATAGCGAGGATAGGCTTGTCGGCTGCGCTGCGCCTCTGATCGCCTTTTGCCTTGCGGATGAACGGCCAGATTTTTTGACCTTTTCCGGATGAAAGGTCGGTCGACGACGAGGTCGTGTGTTAAACACCGTATTCCGGATTCGGCTCGGCAGAAAAAAGCATAGTTAGTGCAAACTGCCGGTAGCGCTCGAAAACGCGCGATGAGGTGGCGGGAAGTAGGAGTCCACTGGAGGTGCGTACTGAGCTCAGCGGCAGCGGTGAGTAGCGAGAGGGTTAGAGGAGCTAGTAACGGTAGGCGCGAGTCCGCTGTCTGTAGTCGTTGCTGTTGCATCTCGAGTCCGCGACGCGCGTCGGCCAAGAGTTCACCGACTGCGATCGGCTGCTGTTGGTGGTCGCGGAAAAACTTGTTGATTGCTGAATAGTAAT
Organism: Tetraselmis chui; assembly: GCA_026401115.1. NCBI lineage: Eukaryota > Viridiplantae > Chlorophyta > Chlorodendrophyceae > Chlorodendrales > Chlorodendraceae > Tetraselmis > Tetraselmis chui. The sequence goes on from JAPMLY010000738.1 coordinate 40,741, forward strand.
GTTGTAGCGATGCGGCAGCGACAGTACCTTGCATGCCCAACCAGGCCGTGTAGCGAACGACCGATTGTGTAGTAGCCTGTAGCGGGTGAATATTTTAAGGCTAGGGATCGATGGTATCGTCGATATTTTTCAAGCGCATTTCGCTGGGATTTCGGGTACATTTCGCATTCGGGATCTCCGAAACCACCACGAAATACGTCGATATAGTCCGGATGATATCATCGATCCCTAGCCTTAGAATATTTTCCTCGTGGCAGAACGCGGTAAATTGACGCAAGCCGCTGTCGTAGTTGGCGTACGTGGTCGGGGCTAGGGAGCTGCTTAGCAGGTGTAGCGCAGTGGTACCGATGAGGTCGGTGCCCAATAGGTTCCGCAGTCTGGTAGTCATGCTAGCAGTCCACGGTGCGTGTGCGTCTGGTGCCTGTAAGGTGTAGCGGGCATGCCTCGAGGGCTTGCGCGCTTGAGTGACCATTGCGCGGAGGTCCGTGAGGCTGGCGTTGGTTGTCCGTAGCGTGCGTCCTATTGCGCCCCTGCGGGTGTGTAGCCAGGCCGGCGTGGCAGTCGAAAGGCCACGACGCTCCATCCTGATCGTCCGACCCCCTCGCGCGAGCCGTGCCGACCTGGGAAGAACAGGTCTCGCGAAGGGGGGTAGTGAATAGTTTCGATGGCCAAGCTGTGGAGGTCTTGAAACCACGGTGTGTGGGGCCAGTACGGGGCGATGACGGTAGCCGCTGCTCCTGATTGGCGTAGTTTTGCACAGAGGTCGGGAAGAGCTGACCACGGGGGGTTGCAATAGTTCTGCTCTCGTTGCCATGCGGTGTCTGGAAGGTGTAGACAGTCGACGTCCTCGCATTTGGGGTCGCGCCGACGGGCGTTGAAACGCGGGAGCTGAGCGTTTTCCATTGACGCGAAACGGTCGATGGAGTGTGGTCCCCACGTGGACTGAGGGTAGTCGAATATCCGAGGGTTTAGCTGCCAGTCAACGCGGTCGAGCTCCCGGCTCAAGCTGTCGGCCCAGATGTTCGCTGCCGATCGGATGTAGCGGGGCCGGATGCGGATGTCGTTGACGTCGAGCAAGTGCCAGAGCCGGCGTAATTCGGTCATCATGACCGGAGAACGCATAGTCAACTTGGACAGCGTAGCCACGACGGCTGTGTTGTCCTCGTGTAGTAGGACGTGTCGGCCTCGGAGTTGTGGCAAAAAGGACTCGATCGCGAGACGAACGGCGCGGAGCTCCTTCCATGTGATGTGTTGGTGGCGGTCGTCGTCGTACCAGAACCCGCTGGCTTGGTAGGCAGGGTTGTCGTTGAGGACGGCGCCCCACCCGTAACCGCTGGAGTCCGCGTTTAGGTACGCGGTCTCGATTGGTTTGCAGATAGAGCGGCCGTTGTGTTGATCGGGCACCGTGCGCCACCATTCTAGGTCGCGTCGCAATTGGTGCGTCATCCGGACACGGCCGCCCCATCCGTTTCGCGTTGCCAGGACGCAGTGTAGTTCGCGTAGGAAGAAGCGGGCTAGGGCGATGGCGAGGTAGAGGAATTGCGCTTTGCCCGCGAAAGCTGCAAGTTGTCTGGCGGGCAGCCACCGAGCTGTGGTAGCCGCGCGGCCGAGTAACGCAGAGGCCTGTCTCGCCAGAGCCTGTAGCTTGTCGGTCGGGGCTCGAAATTTGCCGCGCTTGAGGTCGACCGTCATGCCTAGGTGTGTGCCTACTTGGGTGGGATGCCACAAGCCTATGTCGGGGTTGCGCTTGAGGCCGAGTCGGTCGAGCAGGGTCTCTACGCGGTCGCGTAGCAGTAGCGCTGCGTCGTGCGAGCCGGCCATGAACAGGAAGTCGTCCATGTAGGGTAGCAGTCGTACTCCTCGCCATCAGACGTTGCGAAGGAAACGTCGTGACGGCTTGTACGGCGTCGTGGAGTCATCGGGGTAGGCGCCCGTCGCAGAAAATTCGTGAACACTTGGGTCAGTTTGCAAAAATATTAAGCTGACCCCGACCAGCCCATCGGAAGGCATGCGAGGCGCCAGAGCTCGCCGTGGTAGTTGACCGTGAAGAAATCTCGGTCGGCTTCTCTGATTCCCAGCGTGTAGTAGCCGTCCGCTAGGTCGAGGGAGACGAAGTAGTCGCCCGGGCGGGACAGGTGGCGTAAGTGTTTGAGGGTCTCGCACGACATCTTGAACTATGCGCAATAGTTGTTGAGCTCGCGGAGGTCGATGATAAGGCGCCATTTGTTGACGCCGGGCTTGGGGACGAGAAACATGCGGGAGACGTAGCGGGTGTTGTAGGCGCGCTCCCAGGCTCCGCAGGCCTCGAAGCGTGGAAGCTCCGTGGCTAGGAAGTCGAGTTGAGGCTGGCAGGCGTCCTTCATGGACACACCGTGGTTGAAAGGCCGGGGACGTAGGCCGTTTTTGAACTTGACCCGCACGCCATGGCGGATCCAGTTCACGACTTGACCGCTCGCGCCGATATGCTCCCACTCCCGCCATCTTAGCCGCACGGGGTGACGCATGTAGTTGGAGGACGGGAGCAGGAATCGGAGCAGCGGATCACACCATCATTTCTTGGTGGTCTTTGCTCCGTCGAGGGGTTTAGTTCCGGCCGCCGCTGCCGCTGCTGCTGCTGCTGTGGCCTTCCGCCTGTCTGCGGCTGCCTTCTTGGCCTTGGCGTCCTATCCGGGTGGCTTGTCCGGCGTGACTCGAGCGAACGCCGCTCCAGCAGCTGCTTTGTTGGCGGCATGCAGGCTGACTTCGAGGGTCCGATCGACGAACGCTTGGCGTAGCTCGTCCAGTGCGCTCGAGACCGCGGTAGGGCGTGGGCGGCAGAAACGCTCGTGGGCAAGTTCTGCGAACACTCGGTCCGAATCCGAGCTCGTTTGTCCGCCCTTGGTGAGGCGGAGGAAGCCCAGTCGAGTACGGGCGGCCTCCTCCGTCGCTGTGTGGGTGCGATGACCCGCTCGGATAAGGGCAACGGTTGCCGCCTGCTCCGCTGGTAGAGGAGGTCCGGCTGACAGCGTGTCCAAAGCCTCGCTGATTGCCGCGTTGGCGCAGCTGTCGAAGAAGGCATAGCACCCGATGTGGAGGTACTCGTCGTACCCCGCTTGAGATTTCCGGTCGTTGAGGAAGCGGGCCGTGTCGTCCGTTAGCGTCCACAGACGAGGCTCGTCGATGTCGCGCGGAGGTCGCTCCAAACCGGCCGGAATGATTTTACCGTAGGTGGCAAAATCGACGAACTCGGGCTCGTGTAGCTCGGGGTCGTCGTTCAGCAGGTCGATAGGTTGCTCAGGGGCTGCCTTACCACCCTTAGTCGCAATGGTCGTGTCGGGGGGAATGGACTGCTGTTGATTCGGAAGCACGGATGGTCCGGTTAATCGTTCGAGCTGGGCCAGTAAGGCGGTGTTAGACGCCTGAATCTGCTCAGCTAATCGGAGTTCGAGGGCCGAAACCGCGCTTTGAATCTGTTCGGAAGTACGCTGTTCGATTACATGGGAGAGAGGGTCGACTCCGGGGGCGGAGGACGACGGCTCAGGCTGCATGTTGTTAGACGGCGACGTAGAACGTGGGGAAGTGTCTCGTGACGCTCGAGTGCGCATGAGGCGATGTAAACTGACACCGTGGTCGACTACGAGAGTCGAGACTGCAATTGCGCGAGCCAGATGGGCGAGCGCAAAGCAGAGAGTGCCAGTGCTCGGGGGTTGCACCGGCTTAAGGGGCTGCCGCTAGCTAGTGCTGCTGGGGGCAGGGCATGGGGCGTTGCGCTAGGCGTTTCCTCAGTCCTCGAGGGTAACCTCGAGGACTGGGTGAGACGCGCCGCTTTTATAGTAACGCTTTACTGTTCAGGTTTGCGTTCTGTCACATATGTAAGTAAGTTTTGCAAACCTCTAGATTTAAAACCAATCTGACTATATATATGTATTGCAGGTAGAGCAGGTATCGCCCATATGCCTAGTACCTAGGTACTTAAAATAGTACCAAGGTACTTGCCCCGTCGTTGGATAGACACATTTCCGATATACTGTATGTATGATTCTTACATCCTTACTTATATTGCATGTGCTTACTTACCGATACGAAAAAAACGAATCTCCTCTGACAACCTCCCTCTCACCCTCCCCTTCCCTGCACCCCCCTCTCCCCATCTCTTCCCTCCCCTCCTCTCCTCTCCTCTCCTCTCCTCTCTCTCCTCCCCCGACTTACCTCCCTCTCACCCCCTCCCCCTCTCTCCCTTTCCCCCTCATACCCCTTTCTCTCTCTCTCTCTCTCTCTCTCTCTCTCTCTCTCTCTCTCTCTCTCTCTCTCTCTCTCTCTCTCTCTCTCTCTCTCTCTCTCTCTCTCTCTCTCTCTCTCTCTCTCTCTCTCTCTCTCTCTCACACACACTCTCTCTCTCTCTCTCTCTCTCTCTCTCTCTCTCTCTCTCTCTCTGTTTGTGCGTGTGTGCGTGCGCGTGTGTGTATGCGTGTCTATGTTTACAATAGCAACAGCAACAGCAGCAAAAACAGATGTTGAAGTAGAAGGATTAGATTGTGAAGGTAAATGATAGCTACATCAGTAGGAGTATTAGCATCAACGATACATACCGCTTGCATGTTTTCCCTGTCGGCGTGGTTATGATTCTAATGGGGGTGTGTGTGTGTGTGTGTGTGTGTGTGTGTGTGTGTGTGTGTGTGTGTGTGTGTGTGTGTGTGTGTGTGTGTGTGTGTGTGTGTGTGTGTGTGTGTGTGTGTGTCATGCTCGTCGTCAAGCGATGGTAAACCAAGCACCAAATCAAGTGCAGAAATCATGTAGAACGTACATAGTCCGTTGAAACTCGTGACGAGCTAGCTCGAAGGTGATGTCACATACAATAGAAGACGTCACACGTTGACCATTGGCAAGTCGAACTTGAGTCTTGGTCTGAGACTTACGAGTTTGTAGAGCTAAGCGTCTCACAAAGTTTCGCGATACGAAGTCAAGAGTCGCACCGAGTCGACTAACTCAGAAATTAGCTGTCCACCATTAAGAGTTTTCACATTAAGCTCGGTTCGAATCAACTGCCGAGCTTCATTGAGGTCCTTTGACATGGCGGTAGCTTCGGGGGAAAACTGTCTTAGCGGAGCGATGGACTCTTCCCGGACGTCTAGTACCGAGGTGGGTTCATCAGAAATTCTAGTTGGATGTAGAAGGTGGGGGTTCATCTTGGGCCTTCACACGCCATAATATCAAGGATTGGACTCACCGGGTTTCGAACCTGCGACCTTTCGCGTACTAGGCGTGCGCTTTACCGGCTCACCGAAAAAGCAAAGCTGACATATGTGGCTACATACCACATATGTATCCAACGACGACATTGAGATGGATAGCAAAATGTACAATCATCTTCGATTAACCACAATTGAACATGCCAAGGAGCTAGAGCAACCACCTCATGTTGAGACGGATCGTCAAGCGACAAGCTAGTAAAAATTGTGTCCTTGTTGGGGATTCTTGGTAGAGTTTCTTGTGTCGAGTGACCTCGTTGAACTTCGCTCACTTAGAAGCAACATGGGTAGCCATTGTAGATGTCGGAGTTGCACGCCTTCAACTCTCGAAGTGACGATCGATATGTTCTGCCATCTCCCCCGGTTGATTGATGAACACACGCTCTCCACTTAAGTCTCTCTCCAAGATCGAATCACTCGGCGAACAACGAGGTAAATCACCGTGCGAATCAAAATCCTCGTCATCAACACAGCCCTCCCAAGTGAAGTTAAAGCGTGCGTGTATAGGTTCGAAAATAGAGTAAACCAATTTCCAGTCAATCGAACGTTTAAATTTAATATTACCACTCTCTATGCTTGTTATGACGACGACGACCTTCTATGAATGTCACATGTGTCGCGACTCTAGTCGATGGAGGTGTCGAATGTGATTCAATAACATCTGTCGCTCGCACTGTTTCAGGACGACCAATAGATGTAGCCAAGTGCCCCAGCTCGTCGGAAGAGTAGCCTTGTCACCGTCATTTTTGCTTCGATGGAGCTCCTACTACCTCTTTGCCTTTCAGCTCCGGGCATTGAAATAGACGATACCCCTTCTTGCGACACTTGGAAAAAAGCCCCTCCTCTTGCACTCCTCTGGGGTCAAAGCTCCAACAATGGCGTTAGAATTAGTTCGGCGAATGTTTGGAGAAGTTCGACCACGGCCTCCACGTCCATTACCACGACCTCGACCTCAATCAAGCCATGATCATTCACCTCGTTGCCAAGGGACCTCGACACCTCGGCCAAGGGATCGTCGTTAAGTCGCTTACGAGTAAGTTGCCCACCTCCAAGGGTTGTCGATAGGGTAGGTGCTAGTCTAGCAAGACAAATATGTGGTGTATTAGTTATTAGGTCGTTCAGAAAATTTAGTCGCTCCACCAAGGGTTTAGTGTAACCCCTTTGCTGCGATCGATGGGACTTGGCTTGAGTCTGAAGCTGAAAGTTAGCCAGCCCAATGACGAATTTTACGCACTGAAGATCATCCGTAAGAGGTTGGCGGGACCTTCGTAAAAAATAATTGAACAACCGAGTGTAGCATGTGTAACTCATGTTGCCTTGCGTAAGTCCAACAATGGCGTCAATTGCGTCGTCTAGAATGTTTGGGAACATGAAAGTTTTACGAATCTCCTCCACCAAAGTGTCAAAAAAGTATAGAAGAGGAGCATTAAGCTTACGATTGAGCCACCAATTGTTCAGAGGTCATGAAAATTGAGACATGACAACTAACACACACAACAACGTGGTACGAGTCGGCGCTAATTCCTCAACGC